>JACXGK010004551.1:17480-37707 GCA_016801125.1 Novumbra hubbsi
TACAGGCCAGCAGCTAGGCTAGTGATTAGATATACATATACAGGGCAGCATTAATATACAGGCCAGCAGCTAGGCTAGTGATTAGATATACATATACAGGGCAGCATTAATATACAGGCCAGCAGCTAGGCTAGTGATTAGATATACATATACAGGGCAGCATTAATATACAGGCCAGCAGCTAGGCTAGTGATTAGATATACATATACAGGGCAGCATTAATAAACAGGCCAGCAGCTAGGCTAGTGATTAGATATACATATACAGGCCAGCATTAATATACAGGCCAGCAGCTAGGCTAGTGATTAGAGCAATGAGCCAGCGACTGACTGATTGGATCCTCTGATTAGTGTAAGGCATCAAGAACATGCAAGTCCACATGTGCAGCGTGTGTGTGTGGAACCAGACAAACATAAACACTTTTGGGCTTGATTAATACAGAGACCATTCAAATCGGTGCTGCATGTAGTTCAGGTTAGTATGTGGACCAATATGACCTGACTCTGAACAAAGACCTGCACTCAGTGTCTCCATGTGGAAAAAGACAAATCAATACACCTGGATAGTTTTATGCCACAGGTGATTGTCCTAGAACAAGAATATGTTTTGTTGTAAAGCTCTTTCATTCTAAAGTTAGTGAAAACCGCTCACTCTCTCACAGATGATTTAGGTTATATGTGCTGACCAACTCCTCCTGGCCCAGCAGTACATAATCAGAATGATATTAAGCCGTCAGTGTTTTTCCGTTGGATGTCTTTAGCTGCCCCATGCCATTAATTCTGTTCACAATTACAAATGATTTCAGAGCCAAGCATCTGCATGCTCTCTTTTCTCCTCAGGAGTAATGTCTGCCTAGTATTCTTTAGCCAATTATAAAGGTGCATCAACTCTTTTAACAGTAACGTTATACAGGCATCATTGACTGTATTGACTGTGAGTTTTTTGCTCATTTAGTGGCCATAACACCATAAAATACAAGTCAGACTAACAATATTACAACCAGTGGTGTAACAGTGGAGTAAACGAAAGTGTTGACCAATCTTTCTGATCACCTTTCCTAATTTGTAATTTGTATGTCTTTTGTGGAATATTTTTGTTAAAGATTAGCTGTTAGAAACCAACAGGGCCAGTGAAGCTGAATTTAGAGAGAGCAAGCCAGGCTGGGATGTTAAAATGTTAATTAGTACATCCCAGAGTAGGGCCATGAGTCAAGAGATCAAGGGGGGAATAGGGGGACCTGGTTTATTGTCTGTTGGCTTATCACACTGACCCTGATGGGGACAGGGAACACAGGAGGGGAGGTGTGAACACAATTTAGGTGATCTCTCCGGGCAGACTTCCTGGCACCAGCACCCCCCCTTCAACTGTCCTCTTCGTCTACCTCCGAGGTCACCAGATGGCCCCATGATCAGAGATGGGGTCTGCATGAAAAGGACACGCCCACCCAAGAAGCCCACTCAAGAGATTACATCCAGTGATTGAGGGGTGGGAGGGGCTGAATATAAACTGTGTCCAGGTGAAAGTAATTCAGATCTTTTCTACTGTACTGTGGGGAACGATCTCCAGATAGCTGTCTGTAATAAAGGTGTTTAGTTTGGAAAGACTTGAACCGCGTGGACATTCTCTGATTCGGACCCGGGGGAAGCAGATTTATAACTCAACACTTTCCACCTTTACGTGGAAAAATAAATTGAAAACATCATCAGTGTTTCATCCAGTTATTTTTGCATTGCACCAACAAGCAAACAACTAATCAAATGTATTGATCTACATACATTACCACATGCTGAAAAAGGACAATCCCGTTTCAAGGTTTGGACAATTTACAATAAACAGAGTTTCCTGGCAGTACAGAGATTCCTGGCAGAGGACTTTACTTGAAGTATAGTGTCATAACGTGGTCATAATTCCGTTAACATAACATGTTCACAACATCAACCATCTGTGACACAAGTCTTCTTATAAACAGTATTATATATGTTGCACAACTGAGCAAGAGGACAAATAAATTGTCCATAGTGCCTAGTTTTAGAAACAGAGGCACGGGCTCCTTAACTGGCAGCTTTATTATATAGTACCCACAAACAACATTATCTACAGCGAAGAGGCGACTCTAGGATGCTGGCCTCTTAAGCTGAGTTGCAAAGAAAATGTCATACCTCAGACTGGCCAGAAAAAAGAAAAGGTTAAGATGGGCAAAAGACCACAGACACTTGACAGGGGAATATATAATTTTTTATGGTTAGACAAATCAAAGACAAAGTTTGAGGTGTTTGGATAACAAAGAAGAATATTCTTGAGAAACAGACGAAATGAAAATATGCTGGAGGAGTGCTTGAGGCCATTTGTCAAGCAAATTATTATCTAACATTGTCTATGATTATTTCCAATTCAATTCATTTGACTGTATTTCATATTTAAATTCATTTCATGTATGTTTTCTTGAAAAACAATGACATTTATAAGTGACTCTAACTTTAATTTACTGGTTGTGTATATAAAGCGGTGGCCAAAGGTTTTGGGAATGACACAAAGTTTTCTTCTGCAAAGTTTTTAGAACTTTTGTCATATGTTACTATGGTATACTGAAGTATAATTATAAGTATTTCATAAATGAGAATTGAATTTAGTACATGCAAAGAATCAATATTTGCAATGTTGACCCTTCGTCTTCAAGTCCTCTGAAATTCGCCCTGGCATGCTGTCAATTCACTTTTGGGCCACATCCTGAAAAGGATGTTTTGGTACCATTCTTTATTCATGGCTGTGTTCTTAGGCATAATGTCTTGGCAAGCTGTGACATTAAAATTTCCCTTCAGTGTAACAAGGGTGCTTGGCCAACCCCAGAAAAACAACCCCATAGCATTATCCCTCCTCCACCAAACTGTACAGTTGGCACAATGCAGTCAGGCAGGGAACATTCTCGTGGCATTAGCCAAAACCCAGACTTGTCCATGAAACTTCCTGATAGAGAAGCGTGATTCGTCACTCCACAGAACAAGTTTCTACTGCACCAGAGTTCAGTTGCACCATGCTTTACACCACTCCAGCCAATGCTTGGCATTGTGCTTGGTGATTTAAGGCTTGCAGACAGCTGCTTGACCATGGAAACCCATGCCATGAAGCTCCAGAGGAGGTTTGGAACTCTGCAGTTAATGAGTCAGCTGAGCGTTGGCAACAATTACGCACTGATGTGCCTCAGCACTCGGCAAACACGCTCTGTAACTTTACGTGATCTGCCACTTTGTGGCTGAGTTTCTGTGGTAACAAAAATGCTTCCACTTTGCAATTATGCCACTTATAGTTGTTCGTGGAATATCTAGGAGGGAGAAAAATTCACAAACTCACTTGTTGCAACGGTTGCATTGTAGTACAGTACTACGCTCTAATTTAGTTAGAGTTCTGTAGAATGACCCATTTATTCACAAATGGCAGACGGCATGGCTAGGAGCTTGATTTAATACTGCGACAGCGAATGAAACACCTCTGTTCAATGATTAAGAGGTATGGCCCATACCTTTGTCGGTATAGTGCACGTCAGAGGTGGGTGCACAAAGAGTGAACGTACGAACACATGTAAATATCTGCTACCCCGCATGCACTGTTTTCCACCTTTCAACATGGCGTATTCAAACCAAACACTAGTACGTACTAATGAAAGCTCACGCGTCCATGAATACAAATAGGCATAAAGAAACAGAGAAACTTAAAAAGAATAGAGAATGAGAAAAAACTGGCAGGGGGTTTGGTGCTCACTGAGGGGTAGCCGGTGTCAGTCAGTCACAGACCAGCAGGGAGCCATGTGTCTGTTTGTGATCTACACACCCTGACACCGGAAAAACAAAGAGAATACCAAACAACCTTCCCACCCTCACAACACTGCATGCAAGCTGACAAACCACTCCTCTAAGAAACCTCTAGCTACACAGTGTGGAGGAACGGACCCAACAGGAGATACGTTGCTAGGTAATGTTAAACATGCAATCTGTCAAGTAAAACATGTTACGTAGAGAAGTAAACATGCTGTGTGGACAGAACATTTTAAATAGAGAGTGACAAAAGTTAGACAGAAAACCATGCCACATTGCAGGTAGATATAGAGGTGGGTCCAGTAAACTTGACCAATTTGGATCCCAATTTTCTGCCTCCACTGACTTGTCACGGACGTGCGCTTGATCCTCGTTAATATGAATGAAACTTTGATGTCATACATGAACAGTGGCACGTGGCTGTCAGCTACAGCAGTGAATCCACACGCAGTGCAAAACCAGGCGCAATGTTGAGTAGCCTTTTCCCCAGATCAGAGAACTGGGAACTAGGGAACACTACACATTTGTAGTTAATCAGCTACGAAAAAACGCAAAGTAATATAGTGAACAGGTTTCTTGTGATTAGCACAAATCAATTACATGTACAATCAAGCTTTGATCACTGGCAGATGCTGTAGCCAAGGTAGTTAGTTGGAGAGAACTACAGTTTTTAAACAAAATGGCTCAATCTGACCACTAATGGTTAAACCTGGTGAACATTTGTAAAAATGTCAGGAAAGGACTAGTCGCTGCAACATGTTTTGCATGGCTCTCTACAAACGTAATTGATTTCTGCCTTCTTCTGACGCTTGGGCTTTTTGGGAAATGGAAAAAAAGATAGAGTGCTACAGGCTCGATGCCAGACATGACAGCTCTAGTGTCAGTAAAATGAATATAATTAGAATTCAATGAGCAAAATGTGGACATTGGAGAGCAACACCACTATGTACAAAGGTACGTGTCGATCCTTCCTAGAATAAACTTAGAAATCTATTCACAGAGTTAGTTAAAGCAGAAAGTTTATTGTCTCGTTAACCATTCTAGAGAGTTAAACGAGCCACATAAAGATTTGTATTCTACTTCAAGCATAAATTACCAAAAGACATCTGCAGTTAATGTTCTAACTTAATGTTTAAAATAACTGTTTCTACAAAGTTAGTGGGAGTGGGTGGAGTGGGTTAGATTCTCACAGTTTAACATTGTCGGTTGGTCTATCAGTTTGCATAGAAGTGTAGTCTCATTAAACTCACTTTAGACATTCTCAGCGACTTATCATGGACTAATACTAGGTAGAGAGGGAAGTATGCGGGATATATTACTAGCAATTGAATTGGCTGACTTAGTCTTCCTCCTCCTCCATGCCCTCCACTTCGTTTCCCTTCCTCCCCCTACCTCATCCCTCTCAGGCGAATGAGCAGGCCCACGCCAGATCCTCTGAGGACCCTACAATCAGGCTGCACCCGGTCACCCAACGGCACCTCCCCTTCTTGTTCAAAGAATGTGTTACCATTTGACACATCCTTTGAACAGGAGAGCGGAGTAGGAGGACTGCCCGCCGTCGTCCCATCTACCCCGACGCTTCTTGAGGTTGACGTCCGAGTTAGAGCTAGTGCCGGTGACGAGACCTGTAGCGTAGTTTGTTGTGCAACAGAACTTGGGTACGTCAATACAAAGTACCAAATTATAGTACCAGTTCATGCTCACATTAGCATTGCAAATATCAAACAAGAATGACCTAATGAGTAATGTTGGAACCCTAACCCTAATGTATAATGTTGGAACCCTAACCCTAATGTGTAATGTTGGAACCCTAACCCTAATGTATAATGTTGAAACCCTAATCCTAATGTATAATGTTGGAACCCTAACCCTAATGTATAATGTTGGAACCCTTACCCTAATGTATAATGTTGGAACCCTATCCTTAACTCTAACCCTAATGTATAATGTCGGAACTTTTTGTGCTTATCTGGTGAAAGGATCTAGTCATTGACGGTTTGCATTGGCAACAGCAATCACTCAGGTAAATTACTCTGGAAATACCAATGTCAATGGTAAATGTACAGTACATTGCATTCCATTTTGTAATAATAGTACCGATAAAGAATGAATGTTGGCGTTGTCTGAGCCATCAGTTGGCCCAGGAGCCTTTTCTTCAACAGCGGAGTTGCTTGTTATAAAGGGTGTAACACAAAAGAGCGCACCAAAACCTTTTGTCGACTCTCAAAGGGAAGAATTGTCACCTCATTATTAACGCCTCAAAACATTCGATTCATCACAGTCTTTCTCAGTAGTCTCCCACGCAAGACACAAAGTGACATGGTATCACAATGAATGTGCAAATTGGAGGGGATAACATTGTACAAACTTCTAACACAGGAGCAGGTATACATTGAGCATCTCTCGCACCTCGGTGACTCTTAAGAAACAACAGCGCATGGGAAACAAATGACCTGGTCAGCCAACTTTACAGACATTATTTCAGTATGACCCAACAAAGTTTTGATCGTGGCCACATAAAATGCACTGTCTGGAGTCCCGTCAGGAGCCCCAATGGCCCAGTGTGGAAGAAGATATGTGTGCAGAGGCAAAGGAGAATGGAAGTGCCGGGCGGAACAGGAGTTGTGTTGGGTGTCAGTGGCGAGGAGATGTAGAGCAAGGCAGTTGGCTTTATAGCCGAGGGAGTGGCGGGGAGGAGGGGCTGATGGTAGCGTCAACAAGGGAATTGGGGTGGACGCAGCTACGTGCTAAACCCAGTTGGATTCCGTCAGCTAGCAAATTAAACAGGAACAACATTCCCCTCCTGTCGGATTCCTGGAGCCTGACTGCTTCCCGGCTGTACTGTTGGTGTGTAATGGAGAGATTGTCAGATGAAACTGTTGGCTGTTGTGGCTACGTATTCCTCCCCTGCCAGTCTTCCACAGCCGAATGACTTCAGACGACAGTTGCTGCCGTACAAAGGGAGCCTCTCTGGCGTTCATGCATCCACTGGCAGCGTGTGCTGGGTTTCGACACACAGGCGCTGAGTGGGGGTGTGTGGCTGTGATATACAATCAATTCACTCTTACAGATCACGAGTCCATGAATTTACATGTTCTTTTCGCGACATGGTTTGTCTTTGTCTCTTTTTCTCATCTTATTTCTATAATCCTGATTATCTGAAGGAGAGGACGTGCTAAAACGTACTTGCTCTTATTTTGCACTGGACACATCATTTAGCTGAGCCTTTCAAGGCCAATTAAGGGTCATCTAAGGGGGGTTGTATCACAGCTCTGTCCAATCACATTCAGTCAGGTCCGCTCGCAGCTTGAGAGATGGCCATCGTTGTGTCATACCTTGTACCCTTGTTCAGAGTACCATGGCTATAAAACTTAAAGGGCAATTTTACTGTTTTACAACTTAATTTTAGATGGTAATATTACCCTGGAACATAGTACATGGCATAGAAGAAACTGTAATCAATGGTCCAGTTAACCGATCTTGGAACAGTCTGTTGTTCTAGGGGTTTTGCAAACATACACTAGAGTCCACAGCTAAACTAAAGAACAAAAATATGTTGGCTCTGTTCGTCGACATAAAAGCACAGTTCTGTACTGAGTCCAATTCCAGACCCAAGAAGGCATCCCTTCTCTGAAACCTGCCAGAACATGGCAGAGAAGAACCTTATTCGTGCCATGTCTCATTGACTAAAAAAGGTTACCCTGTCACAGCACTGTTGATCCAATACATGTTGTCAGCCATGGCACATCCAACTTAGCAGACATAGTCACAATGGCTCCACGAAACCAGACCATTTCTTAACACACCTGACTTCAAAGCTGAAGGCAGGAACAAAACCTGTGTTTAAATGGCTGCAGTTTGCACAAACAGAATCAAACAAGGATGGTAGAAGCATGACCAAAGACAAGAAATCCTACTTAAGTCAGTAGAAAGCCATTAATGAAGCCACATGGTAAAGAAATTGTCTAAATTGCAAACCAATCCTTGTAACCTTTGATTTCTTGTTGCAGAGCTTTTTACTCATAGTTGATGGTCATATTATTACAAGAAACATATAGTGATGAGGGATCTGGTTAGGAATCTAGATGATCATTAGCTACCTAATGAAGTAACCTACAATGGACAGCCATTTCATTTGTAGATTGTTCAGGAATTTAGATATGGGAGGTTTTTGTCAAATTGTTGGAAAATCTCAGAAACTCTCAGAAAAATTATGATTAACATAAAACTGCAGCCGAAAATATATCTAGGTATCCTACTGTATAGATCTTTGACAAATGTAGGCCAATTCAAAGTGGAGGAACTCCATATTGACAATTTCTTCTCCAGCTTCCTCAGTAGTAAGAAGAAACCTCAGGCTAGAATACCTTCTCTCCGGCAAATGAAAGATTTCATTCAATCTTCCTTTCTTTCTCTCTTTTTCTCCCTCCGTTGCTCCTGCTCCCAGCAAAGCCGCCGATAGAAAAGGAGGAAAGGAGATCTTTCATGACGAACTTAGCATGTCCTTTGTCTCTTTTTCTAGAGCATTCTGCTGGTCCAATGCACTTCCCCTGCCTGTCTGCCCGCCAGCAGCTCAGTGATACAGCTAGCTGCTTGGGAACAACCTTGTTAACAGAGATTCATCCATATCACAAATGTGTTTGACCCACCGCTGCCTATGAATTACTAGCCTGGCAGCCAACATAGGTCAACCTTGTGTCAGGACAATTAATAGGTTTTTGTATGTTAATATGTTCCCTCTGGTTATGATCCTTTCTTACATTACATAATGGTTACATAATGATTTGAACATTCTTACAATAGCATTGTGTATTTTGTCATCCGTCATAGCTGAGAGCATAATATAACACGAATTGGATTGTCTCATGTCTTTGAAAGCGTGCACTTCTCAGAATGCCAAACTGAAGCAATTTGCTTTGGTCAACCGTCGAGACATTTTTCCAAGTTTTCCTGTAGCAAATTCTCCCAGGCTTCTTGCAAGATTTGCCAACCATTAGCATAGCCAGTTAGGCCAGGAAACCAGAGTCGCAACTGGTCAGCAAAGCATCAGCTGACATTCGGATCGTTCCTATCACAGTATTTGATTTCATACTTTGGTATTTAATTCTCAGGTTGCTCACTCTGTTCTGATATGCTGATGGTCATACGACTACCCATGTCTGTTTGTTTCTAGGGGGTTTTCTGACGGCGATCAGTACGGCAGACCGTGATCAATGTCTATGGGGATTGCTGTTAATAATATCAAGGTGAGCTGTTATTTCTGGTAGTATTGTATATACAAACATGTGATGGTAGTGAGTTACCCCCGAGGAGAAGAATCTAATGCCAAGACATTGTATCGCACATTGCTCGGCAAAGTTCTCCAATAAATGGTGAAACTAATACTTTACAATGGGTTTTCTGTCTGAACTTTTAGTTTCCTTTTCCAAGTGATCCTAAATAGCTTTAATTATGTTGAAAGCGGAGACAGCTAATCTAATGCTTTGAGTGTTTCATCTGCAGACGTCCACTCCTAGTAGGTCTTAGTTGTCTTTGCAGAATGTTCAGGGTCATTATGGTGGTGAAAAATCTACCTTCGCCAGTCAGTCAAATATGGCCTTCTTCAAATGCACTTCGGTTCCAGATGACTCTTTAGTGGGTCCCCCCCCAGGGAGTTCCATTAAGTATTGTTAATCAGATACAAACCCTTTTGGACCTTCCACTGCATTTATCGTCTTCAACATTCCCAGTATTAACACATTACTGTCACGACTCCGCCTAATGGCGCCCCACTCCCCTGTTCGCGTAGCCCCCCGGCGTTCGGCGTCGCCGGCCTTCTAGGTACCACTGTTCGTGTTTGTCTTGTTCCCCATGTCCTGTGAACGCATCCCTCCCTGATTCCTGACAGCTGATACCCATTAACGGAGTACTTAATCCCTCATGTGTCTTGTCTCTGTGTTCGTTATTGTCATTAGTGTTGCTTGTCAGTACTTACGTAGTGTAGTAGTGACTGAGCATCACTATCGCCTTATGTCCTTTGATAACAGAAGTTGTATATAGACGCTTACCGTTCCTAATGATAGGTTAAACAAAACCCTATCGGCAAACTGCCTGTCTGCATTTTGGTCCACCCTTTACACACCATCACAATTACTTTATGACATTTCTTCTCACAAGCTATCAATTACCTTTTGGATATCACAATACGTTTTATTGTACTCATGTTTTATTGGTGTTTATGTATTCTTATGCAATATATTTAGGTTTGTTTTTCAAATAAATTGTTAGTAAACTCTTAGTTATCTCTTGTCTTGATGAATAGCTTTAAAAAATACTGTATGGCGGCACAGTAATGTAAATCTTGGAGAGATATGAGTATGTTTTTTATCACTCTAAGGCCAGGCTGCATGTATGTACTTTTAATGTTATTTATTCAGCAGATGCTCTTTTTCTAAGTGACTGAGATTTTTTAAATGCATATGTTTAAAATGTTTTTTTCCTATACTGGCACCCCATGGGAATCCAACCCACAACCCTGATATTGTAAGTATTATGCTCTATATACTGAGCTATACACAACTGAACTCCATGGAGCTTTCAGCACTGTTCAACAATACGGTTAATCCCAAGGAGACATGAAAAGTTTTAATTGAGCTTGGATGGATTCTTTAGACTTTTGGGTGAATGTGTGCATGCAATGGATATGTACAGTGGGGAGAACAAGTATTTTATGTAATTTGTATCATAGGTAGACTTCAACTGTGAGAGACGTAATCTAAAACAAAAATCCAGAAAATCACATTGAAAATGCAACTTAATTACTTACAAATCATACAATGTGTATGATTGCAATGTTAATTTTTTACTGGAAATTAAAAACCTCTACATGCTTTGTCGATAGGAAAACCTGCAAAATCGGCAGTGTATCAAATACTCGTTCTCCCCACTGTATATTATATACTGATTTTCATGTAAGGTGTATTAGGATTTTCTCTCATATAGGAGTTACTAATGACTAGCATACCTTCAAGTCATCTTAGTTCCTCACATAGACAGACAATATGGCTCCCTGTTCTTGATATAAAGATGCCTGACCGTCATTTTATCATTCAGTTGCATGAACTCACTATTTTGTAAAGATACAAGATTATTGTGGGGGAATGGTATGCTTCATTTAATAGAGGCAGATGGGAAAAAAATAAGAGATTTTCTTTGCTGAAATAGCAGAGGGACAAATTTGTAACCATCATCAGAAGATCTACCACCGCAGGCCAAATGTTTGTCATTTCCTCATACGATTTGCAACTTGATTGCCCATGATAGAAATCCATCAATCCCCACAAACATTGTCCATTACAATATACATTTCCTGTTGCTGCAGGATTACTAAGTGGTTTCAAATGAAATCTGATGTGCAGTACTTTGGACTGGAGACAGATTTTAAAACGATTTAAAAAAGAAACGGCTAGGTTTGGGGTCAATCAAACGCCTTGGAGTAACTGTCAAGTGTTTCCAGACTTCTATTAAAACAGACTAGGATTTGTAACGATACATCATTTTCCTTTAAACAAAAATAAATTAGGAATGTTAAAAAGCAGTTTTCCTCTTAAGGGATTATGGAACGTATTCCAGCAAAATAATATATCCCTTTTATAAATATTCTGTTTGATATGGAGTTATTTTTCTACAATGTACGTGAGTCTGAAATGTAGGTAATAACATTATTTAAATCAGCAAAATACTGGAATAACGAAGCCGACAAGGCTAAATATCTGTTGTTCAGTCTATGAGAAAAGCAGTTAAACAAAATTGCTAACCAGGTTATTAATGTAAATGACAAGTAGTGTCTTTACTTGTAAACCTACTCAAAAGCGAAAGCTCTCACCAAAGCAAATTTTAAGATTAGAATTTACTGGGCCGATTTAGTTTAGCTGCCTTTTGTAGGGAATAGTGAGAATTTACGAGAAATGAAGCACTTAAACTGTGAACTTTCTGATATTCATTCAGAAAACGATGAAAAACCTGAAAAACGATACCAAACACAAGTTAGCTAGCTGTGTTTTCCGGCATCAGTAAGTCCCATCGAAGGGCTCTGGCGACAAAGAAAGTAATACCTGCAACTTAAAAATACTGAAGAGAGCCAGTGGATTCACAGTACAGAAAACACAATAACAATCTTTATGAGGCACCGATTCCCTGGCGATGTATGGGCCATGTCATCAAAACCACTCTGTATCAAACATGGAATTTCATGGCTTACTGACGCATGATAGTGGTTTTATATATTATGCACATATAAACAACATATTACACAACCAATTATTTCTTTACATTTTGGCAGTTATTTTTTCCCAGAATGCATTGTGATAGCGCTGATGTTGGAGTGGGACAAGATAAACAACATATTACACAACCAATTATTTCTTTACATTTTGGCAGTTATTTTTCCCAGAATGCATTGTGATAGCGCTGATGTTGGAGTGGGACAAGATAAACAACATATTACACAACCAATTATTTCTTTACATTTTGCCAGTTATTTTTCCCAGAATGCATTGTGATAGCGCTGATGTTGGAGTGGGACAAGAGAGTCACTTACCTCTTGCAGACAGCTTCTTGGTATTAATGATCTTTGCAGCATATTCTTGCCCTGAGGCGATCTTGACGCACCTACGCACCACTGAAAAAGCCCCCCTGGGTAGAGCAGGAAACAAACATACAATGATCTGTTACAGTTACACTGAATATTTATATTCTTTAGCTTTTTCATTTAACTTGTACGGGACATTTAGCGCACCCCTTAAATGGTTAAAACGTAGTTTTTGGTCTAATATGAAATAGCAAACTAAGTGCTCGCCAAGGCTAGCCCTCTATCACAGTATAATGAAAAAAATTAAAAGCTTAACTATATTCCCCAAAAAAATTTACAGTGGCTATTTGCTAGATTTTGTCAAATATACTGTGATTGATATCTGAATAACACTTTTCCATTGTGCATGAAATTGGGTTCCGGGCAAAGTGGATACATTTTTTTTATTAACTGACGATCTCAGATCAGGTTTGAATGTGACAATGTGCACTTCCCTTATAAAATAGCCATCCAATCAGAGCACTGTGTGTTTGGTTGGGCGCCTGCGTGTGATGTCTGGGGTATATCTGTCTTTGAATATGTGATGTGTGCATACAGACATGACCGTGAGTTCTGGCCAAACCAGACTGAAACAGCCAGCGTGGTCTCGGTCCCAGCACCACCTTTTACTTGTAATCTGTGTCTGAGCTCTGGGTGGAGGCTTAATTGAGTTTCTGTGTTAAGAATAGCTTGTGAGTCTCCACTGACAATGTGGGCTGCCTAATGGATCCCGGTTGAGAAAGAGCTTCACCCTGACTACTGTCAGCACCCTAATGAAACAGACCGTCATTCAACTGGACCAGAAGGTACATGGCCATAGACAAAGTGGCAAGATCCTCGTATAATCCGTCAACGCTACATACATGTGGTCACTTTCTCTGTCTAAAAATCAGCTTTCTTCTTGAATCTGGATACCTTAATCCGCAATTACATTGGTAATGTTAAAATATGGTCTCGGTTCATTCACCAGAGAGGATGTACAAAACAAGCGTCAAAGTAAACGCTTAGAAATATTTTGTTATGAAATGTGTCCGTGTCGAACTGTTATACAATGGCTGGCAAAATAATCCACCCTTCTTTGAATTTATGTAATAGTAAATTAACTAAATAGTTGACAAATGTAAAACAGAAAATAATTGATTGTATGTTATTTTACCCAAAATATTTGGGAGAGGCACCTGCAGCCATGAGGATATTTGAAGAAATGGCTACCAGCTTTACACATCTGAACACAGCCATTTCTGCGGATTCTTCTTCCCATAAAGGCCCCTTTTTGAAGCACCTGGGATATTTTTGTAGTATACACTGTGTCATAGTAGTTGTACTAACCAACTGTAGGACCAAATATATTTAACGTGAAATCATATGAAACACGTTGACCTCACATGGGAGGACTCCATTCAACTGATTATCTGAAGACAATTGTTTTTATCGCAGCTAATGCAATACATTTTTTACGTTTTTTTTTATGTTTTAAATGAAATGATGAGGAATTGGAAATATTGTTTTTCACTTTGACGTTATGGACTTGCTTTGTGTCGAGTGATGGCAAAAACCCCCATATTAAGTCAATTTCGATGTCCTGTTGTAACACAATAAAATGTGGCAATTCTTTTGAGAGCCACTTTATTGCTCCCCCCTAAATAATGGCTTTGGGTGCTTGTGTGTGTGTGTGTGTGTGTGCAGGAGCGTGCTTGTGTGTGTGTATTTATGGAGACAAAAATGAAGAGAAATGAGAGAGATGAAAGAGGTAGAAGAGGGAGAGAGAGGCAGCATAGCTGTGTGGGTGCAGGCCAGTAGGAGACCCTTTCAGGATGTCACAATTCTCCGGGGGTTTGAGCACTCTCTGTTTCATAAAAATACAATAGCCAGGTGGAAGGCTTCTGACGCCGGGGGCACCTCGACGCCTTTCACGTGGCATCATCAAGTGTTTCAATACAGCACAACGTAGCATCTGAGGCAAAAACGGCTGCACCCCTGAGGGCCATCTGAAACACCGGATTAACACAATAAACATGGCGCGAGCTAATTCAATGTGTCATCTTCCGTTTCAACTGTACAATATCTTTTGACCTGGCGTGAACTCTTCGAAGCCTGTCAGACAATCGTCATCTATATTGGAAAAGGTGTGTGTGTGTGTGTTATTGCTTAGAAGATGCATGTGAACCAATAAGCACATATGAAATATTAAAGTGTTGTGTTCTCGGCTCAATCTGTTGAATCTCCAATAGGAATGCCATCATCATGCTTTTTGTGTAAACCGTCAGCTACTTACGTCAGATCAGTTTATTCCTCTGATAAAATGTTCTCCCCTGTGTTCATCACTCCATTCAGCCACATGTTATTTGTCTAGAGTCCTGAAATAATTGTCTTTCCAACAGAGCGGAGACTTTTTTTCCCCCAGAGTTGCACTGCCACCTGTTCCTATTAAACTCTTACCACCAACCAATCATCTTTCTCTCCATCTCTTTTTCTCTCTATCCTGTTTTCCATTTCTGTCCCTCATCTTTCTCTTGATTTTTCAAAATGATCAAAATGACATTTACTCAGCCGAATGACCCCCCACCCCCTGTCCCCCGTCATACCGTGAATTGATTTCTCTGGTAGCGTAATGTTATTCAGCTCAGCCCCCCAAAATATCTTGTCGCCAGTGCCTCCCTCTCTGGCTGTTAAAATATCCCTCTGAGTCAGAAGGAAATCTTCTGAGCTTAATTGTCACACAGGCCCCCCGAACGCAACACCAAATACCAATTTTCTTGAGTAGTAATCAAATGTATCTAAAATCTCCTATGGAACTTACTTGCCCAGTTCCTCAAACATCTGGAATTCCTCAGTGAAGCGGGTGCAGGTAATGGTGGCCATGTTGGATCTGAGGAGGTGGGTTTCAGGTGGTCCTTTAGTTGAATGCTTTTTGGAGCGCGCTGGAAGCGACAGACAGCGGACGGGTTGGAAGCCTTGATGAGAACCAGGCGTCTCTATCACTTTCCTGATCTACGGCGCGTGGAAGTGGAGGGAGGATGGCTGGCTGACGGGTTTGCTCCGGCATTTCGCCCGCCCGCTTCTCCCGGCTCCTCCAATCGCAGCTCTGCCTGCGCTCCCTGAGTACACAGCTCCATTGTCATGGCAACTGCATCCCGCTCCTCTCCAGAACGCGCCCGTCGCAGACAGACGAGCGGGAGAGTGGAGGAGGATGCTCCGCGTGCTGCCGTTTGAACATATGGCCGGGCACATACGTGAGCCCGGGAACATCAACATACGTGCGTGAACACGGGAACATCAACATACGTGCGTGAACACGGGAACATCAACATACGTGCGTGAACATGGGCACGCGTATCCAATAACGGCATCGACATGCAAATCTACAATAACATTCACAGCCATTCGAATTCCTCAACTAACGAAGCAATCAAGCAGGCGATAGTTCACATCTGACTGAGCAATGGCTGAGGAAGTCCTGAAGTCCTGTTATATTGCTGTGGAAGGAACGGCAAAGAATTGTGACCTGACTCTGGTCTGGGGAAGCAAGTCACACAGAAGGAAATGTGTTTGTCCATGAGGAACTTCATTTCAAAAGGTTTCTTGCGGATGATACTTGCATTTCCCTCATAGTCATTCACGACACATTCAGCCGCCATGCAGTCAGGCCACTGTGAGCCCCGGTGGGAATGGATTTATAGAAGCTTGAGTGGGGTCTTCATGGTTGCACACATGCGCTGTTCCACGACACGGTTCGGGGATTCATTAAGGTTTCATCACAGCCAAGCCCCCCCCACCCCCCTCTATCCCCCTCACCGCTCCGGCTGAACAGAAGCCCCCCGGGGCACGAAACAAACCCCAGAGGGGGGGGGGGGGCGTTTTTTCCACATTTCCAAGGGAGTCAAGTAGCGGATGCTCGTACTTAGAGCTAAGTGCCTTCATTTGTGGGAGTTATAAGACTGCGTAGCATCGAAAGCATCATTGCAGAACATTATATCACGCTAATTAAGAACTACAAGGGAATATTTTCTCATGGATCGCGTTTACTTGAGAGCACTTTGTGTTCTCAAATGACATCCATTCAACCTGGAATGTTCAATGCTTTACATTGACTACATGACCATTCATATCAAAAACATCCAAACATTCAACATTAAATTGAATGGTTTCAATCTCCTCCTTAATTGACCTCTACAAACGAGTTGGTGAAAACAAAGAGTCTCTATAAACTGAATCAAAGACTCAAAGTACCTATTCTGAGTACTAAATGAGTCAAAACGTGATCGGGGAAGGCAGTTTTTAACCATGAAGGTAATTCAAACAAGAAGCAACAGTTTGTGGGCGGAGTATAGAGATAGTATTGCCTCATGAACATGTTCAGTGTTTCAAAGGAGAACAAGCCTAAAAACATTTGGCACAGTTTTTTATAAACAAGCGTTCACACACCTGCAGATCCACCGGTATGTCGGAGAAGAAATGTAAACAAAAAACTCACACCGTCCATTTCAATAAAATCACATAAATATAAAAAAGACTTTTGCAAAAAATACCTGATGAAGGTCAGAGCACCTGCGTGTATATAATAACTTTTTACTACATTTTTCTCCAATTTCAAAATGGTATAATCGTCACAAAGCAGTAGCATTTGTGGGAAAATCAAAAATGTAAATGTGTCTTCTGATCTTGCCAAAAAATCCCGCTTCTTTTCTCCCAGTCCCCTCAACCAGGGACACAAGCGGGAATTTTGCATTCCCCAGCCATCTGACACAAGGATTTGCAAGGTCTCAGTCCTTTGGTATTTGTTTCTTTATCAATACTAGCTCATGACATAGTCACAAAATGTTCTACATTTTGGATCTGTGTCAACAGTCGACTAATAAAAAAATATTAAGGTAATGTTTTCAGATGGCATTTTCTTATGTAGGACAAGTACAGTCCAAATGTGATATGCTTTCATTCCTTTCCAATTGGCAAAATCCAGGTAGATACCGTTTCAAATAATGGCCTCAGGGATTAATGGAATGTTAGGTTCAGTACAACAAGTTTAGACAATCAGCCATCCCAAAGGCTTCAGGCATACATTAATTAGGGTGTTCAAAACTGTGTTAAGGATCCTATTGGACAATCTGGAATGTGTTTATCAGCCTTTATGTCCCCCTTTGCCAAATGGAATAGTTTTTATTATAGAGGATATAAGTATACGTGTCGGTTTGATAGAACATTGTAATAGAAATTGTAGTCCTGGTCATTAATCTTCATTAGCAAAAAAAAGGGTTTTGAATATGTCCTTATGGCAAATCTATTCACTGAACCAAGATCCACGGTTTGTTTTTGTGGATAATGTCTTCAATCAGAACCACCTGGTCGTGTTGTTATGTTTTGAATAATAGTGTGCTTGGAACACTTGTCGATTCAGGCAACACATAGAGCTGCTAACTTGCCTCCTATAGTAAAAAAATGGCTTTGAAGGACCCCCTTGATGCATTAGGTCACAAGTATAATAATTGACCCATTTTGAAAACATAAGGCACTAACGGTGCAGGGGTATGACACAGGATCATGACTGTCCCCAAGTGTTGAAACGCGGTATGACGCTTCCATCAGCATACTGAGTTTATGTTGAATCACAGTTAATCACATTCAGAGGCAATGAAGAAATATTATTGTCACCAATCTAATTTGAGCACATGTCTTCCTAGGCCTAATTACGACAGGTCCCTGTACAGCTCCAACCCCGAAGCCATAAGACTTACATGCGTCACTTGAATGAATACTCAATGGCTACACAGGCTACAAGCAAGGTTCCCTTTAATAATGACATGCACACACACTAATAAACCCCAAGCTGTATGTTCACCTATATGTTAATAAACCCCCAGCTGTATGTTCATCTAAATGTTAATAAACCCCCAGCTGTATGTTTCCCCTATATATTAATAAACCCTGAGATGTATGTTCATCTATATGTTAATAAACCCCCAGCTGTATGTTCACCTTTATGTTACTAAACCCCCAGCTGTATGTTCACCTAAATGTTAATAAACCCCCAGCTGTATGTTTCCCCTATATATTAATAAACCCTGAGATGTATGTTCATCTATATGTTAATAAACCCCCAGCTGTGTGTTCACCTAAATGTTAATAAACCCCCAGCTGTATGTTAAGCTAAATGTTAATATACCCCCAGCTGGATGTTCACCTATATATTAATAAACCCCCAGCTGTATGTTCCCCTAAATATTAATAAACCCCCAGCTGTATGTTCACCTATATGCCAGCTGTATGTTTGCCTTTATGTTATTAAACTCCCAGCTGTATGTTCACCAATATGCCAGCTGTATGTTTGCCTTTATGTTAAAAAAACCCCAGCTGTATGTTCACCAATATGCCAGCTGTATGTTTGCCTTTATGTTAATAAACCCCCAGCTGTATGTTCGCCTTTATGTTAATAAACCCCCAGCTGTATGTTTACCAATATGCCAGCTGTATGTTTGTCTTTGTTAATAAACCCCCAGCTGTATGTTCGCCTTTATGTTAATAAACCCCCAGCTGTATGTTCACCAATATGCCAGCTGTATGTTTGCCTTTATAATAATAAACTCCCAGCTGTATGTTCACCAATATGCCAGCTGTATGTTTGCCTTTATGTTAATAAACCCCCAGCTGCATGTTTGCCTTTATGTTAATAAACCCAGAGCTGTATGTTTGCCTTTATGTTAATAAACCCCCAGCTGCATGTTTGCCTTTATGTTAATAAACCCAGAGCTGTATGTTTGCCTTTATGTTAATAAACCCCCAGCTGCATGTTTGCCTTTATGTTAATAAACCCAGAGCTGTATGTTTGCCTTTATGTTAATAAACCCCAAATGTATGTTTGCTTTTATGTTAATAAACCCCCAGCTGTATGTTTGCCTTTGTGTTAATAAACCCCGAGCTGTATGTTTGCCTTCATGTTAATAAACCCCGAGCTGTACGTTTGCTTTCATGTTAATAAACCCCGAGCTGTATGTTTGCCTTCATGTTAATAAACCCCCAGCTGTATGTTTGCCTTTATGTTAATAAACCCCCAGCTGTATGTTTGCCTTCATGTTAATAAACCCCCAGCTGTATGTTCACCTATATATTAATAAACCCCCAGCTGTATGTTCACCTATATATTAATAAACCCCCAGCTGTATGTTCACCTATATATTAATAAACCCCCAGCTGTATGTTCACCTATACGTTAATAAACCCCCAGCTGTATGTTCACCTATATGTTAATAAATACCCACCTGAATGTTAAACTTCCTCGTATTCACGCACATTGACAAGGTTTTCTATATAGTCAAGCCACTGTCATTTATTACTGTTATAAGTTGTGCACATACTCAATTGTCAGTTTTTTCCATTTTCTGTAAAGATATTTTTATTTATCGGAATAATGCCTGAAAGTAAGCATTTTACCTACATTATTCATGACAAAAAATAAAACAATCTAATAAATGTAAACTAATTTAATCCCAATTGTTTTCTGGTAGACCAAACAACGCATGTGGCATGTTGACAGTAAGTAGATTGAATATGAGCAAGTTGTTGGTCTTGTGAAAAATGAATTTAAGAAACCAGTCATTCTGTTCCTCAAGAGCTTTGCCTGTGACATATCAGAAGGAAAGACCAGGGAGAAGACAGACAATCCTGTGACATATCAGAAGGAAAGACCAGGGAGAAGACAGACAATCCTGTGACATATCAGAAGGAAAGACCAGGGAGAAGACAGACAATCCTGTGACATATCAGAAGGAAAGACCAGGGAGAAGACAGACAATCCTGTGACATATCAGAAGGAAAG
>JACXGK010004552.1:0-31940 GCA_016801125.1 Novumbra hubbsi
TCAACTGAGGCAGTGTTTTTGTCTTCTCTTTTCTCCTATAAGGATGGTGTTGCAAACCTCTAACTCAGTGCATGGGGACGATTTGGACCAACGTGATGAAGTGAAACCTCCAGAACCTTTCCCTTCGGCACCTGCTGGGTTCCAGAACCCGATTCAAGGCAGATCTGGGGCACAGAGTGCCTCACTATGAAGACTAAAATAATGTTTTTTGAACATCAGGACCAAGGCAAAGAGGCCTTTGGGTCAGTATGTACATGGACAAGAACAAATGGAGAAGAATAAAAAAAGACAATGTGCCATGCCAGATGAAGGGAGAGGACGGGGGATAGCTTCTCAGATAAATTTAGACTAGCCCATGTATTCTGATAGAGATTGCAACCGGGTCAGATGGAGCGGGAAGTCGAAACTAGAATGTGAATGATTTTGTTGGTGTCATATATAAGATCTAAGAAAATGGTGTTTGTGCAAATCAGGAAAGACAGGAACAGTGAAAAGGGGGCAAGGCTGAACCCCATGAGGCTGCCCCTGTTGTCCTCGGCTCCCCGGTGCTGAAAGACGAATTGGGTTGATCTCGGAGACGAGATCAAACGGGGGATTTGTAGATTATTTTAGTTAAGATTAGATATTAGATGTGTGTGTGCTATTAGAAGCAAACTGTGCCAGTAGGGCGTATACTCTGAAATTAGCCAGGTGGGGGTCGTAAATATTAATAAGTACATTCCAGTGGTAGGACTATAAATCAAGAGATTAGAGGCAAGGACATAGCATGTATAGGAAGACAGGTTTATGGCCTTTTTTAGCTGGACCCACAGATGCAGACAAGGAGGAGGATGGAAACGAGCTAGCCATGGTCAGATCTACTGGCGCCAGCCTACCCTCCCAACTGTCTTCTTCGTCGGCCTTTGAGGCCATCAGAGGGCCCCACGGATGGAGATGGGGGCTGCAGGACGGGACACGCCCACTAAGGAAGCGCGCTCTGCAATTTTGATACAATGACTGAGGGGGGAATAGGCTACATAAAATGTGTCCGATGTGAACGGACTTCAGATCTTCTTGGCTGTATTTTGGGGAACGATCTCCAGATATATCTGTAATAAAGCCGTTTACTTTGGAAATAGTTGACCGTGTGGACATTCTCAGATTCAGGACTCGGGGGAAGTAGTTTGAATTCTACAACTCCCGGGAGGAACTGAAATAATTTGGTAAACTTCAATATGCAGATTGAATTAAATAGGTTCTGCTTACCTTATTTATTTTTCAGCGCTGATTCAGTTCCTTCAGGTGCACGAATTCTGTTTTCTCGTTAAAGGATTTTGGCGACAAGAGTAGCCAATTATATCGTTCTCTTGTCCTTTACTTAACTAACGTAAACCATCCTCTGCTACCAATTTGTTAAGAAATAAATTATCAAAGTATTTAATAACCGGAGTATCATGCCCAAATCGAACGTGCACGGCTCTTGTTTCGGCTGGGATCAGCTGGTAAAGAGAGAGCTTTGTTTAGATACATTCAAATTTTATAGGTTCCCCTTAAGGGAGCCTATTGGTCATATCTTCTTGTACGTCTTCACGTTGCATGGTTTGCGTAGTGTTCTGATTGGCTGAACTGAGTCTCTGATTGTGCGACGTCTTCCTGTTGGGGCTGGTGTTCTCGAACCTGGATGCGTCTTTCTGTAGTCTTGTGGTCTTTCTTGTACCCCCTAGGCGCTTCCTGTTATTCGTACGCCCTCTGCTTTATTACCCAACCTTTACATGTTTTCAATGTGATTACTACATATAATTACTTGTTTTGTTCATGCTTTAAACAGTTTCATTTGGCTGTTAATAATGCATTCATGATATGGCAATACATTCTTATTATAGCTTATTATGACATGTTGATTCGTTATTTCAAAACACACAAAATGAAACGTATTTATTTTCCTTACAGTCTTATTTTTGTTATGATTCAGTGCCATACATATTGAAGTAGTCTAGTAGTTGTATGTATGTAGAAAGCAACGGTTTATTTTATTTGACTCTCAAGTAAAATAAAGTGTACAATTCAATAATAATAATAAATATAGCTGCAAGCAGCAATTTGGGTTACTCCAAAACATTGGAGACAATTCGAAAATTGACAGACGTGTACCGCACGCATGCACAAAATGCGGAAGCGTAAAAGCAAATTTTAAGTTGCTGCAGACAGAGGGAGTTGAACCAAGAACCCTAAGTTCACAATCGGTTCACTCTAACCACTGCCCCACCAGTGAAGTTGATTATTGGACTGTTTCGGAATGTTTAGTATTCTTTTAATTGAAAATATACATGACGGAGTGACCCTAATAATAAAACCTACAGTTACAATAGGATTGCTCCTGACGGAATAACCCTAATAATATTACATATGAAAATATTCCACAAAAGTCCACTGAGTAGTCTAAAGTGTTTGATTGACACAGACATCTGGACAAACGTTAGAAAATACACGGAAGCGGGAGCTGAGCAAAATAATGCAGGAAAGTTAAAATTGATAGATGCCAAACTAAAAGCACTCGTGGATCTTATTTATTTGAGAGTGCTACTGGCTGTAAAAGCATGAAACTGGATGATTATTGGTCGACCGAAATGAAAGTAAAAAATTCTGAGATATCTGCGCTTTGATGACAGGACCACAAGGACTGCCCGTCTTGTGAATGATACATTTGCGATGATATTGGAGGTATTTGATACGTTTGTAAAAAAAAATGTGCAGTCAGAACATAACTGTAGTATATGAACAAGGCGCAGTGTCGCTTTACACAATACATCGATTCACTATATAAGCTTCTTGACATTGCCAGTTCAGTTGCCAAATATGTTATATTATGCTTGGTATTATCAACAACTTTTGTTCCCTGTTTTTAGGTTTGTTTCTAGTGCTGTGAGAACGTAACTGTAAATTAACAACTTTCCGCATCAAGGCGCGGTGTGGCGTTACACAATGAATGGCCAATAAACCGGACACATTTGGCATTAAATTCTGGGTAGCCGCAAACAAAATATATGTTGAACGCACAACGCAATTTATGGAGAAATGAAAGTAGCGGACAATATTGTTATGCGACTGCGAAAAGGAGATGTAAAGTCAACGTTCAATGTTCAGGGAGACCAAATCTATTGATTCGCGAGATAAGCTCCTTGACATTGCCAGTTCAGTTGACGAATATGTTATATTATGCTTGGTATTATCAACGACTTTTGTTCCCTGTTTTTAGATTTGTTTGTAGTGCAGTGAGAACATAACTGTAAATTAACAACTTTTCCCCATCAAGGCGCGGTGTTACTTTACACAATAAATGGCCAATAAACCGGACACATTTGGCATTACATTCTGGGTAGCCGCAAACAAAATATATGTTGAACGCACAACCCTATTTATGGAAAGATCAAAGTAGGCCGGCAGGTATGGAATATTTTAGTTAAGATTAGATGTGTGCTGTTAGAAACAAACAGGGCCAGTGGAGCTAAACTCAGAGAGAGCAAGCTGGTGGGGTGATAAAATGTTAATTAGTACATTCCAGAGTAGGGCCATGAGTCAAGAGATCAAGGGGGGAATAGGGGGACCCGTTTTATTGTCTGTTGGCTTATCACACTGACCCTGACACAGGGAACACAGGAGGGGAAGTGTAAACACAATTTAGGTGATATCTCCGGGCAGACCTCCTGGCGCCAGCCCCCCCCCCCCCCCCCTTCAACTGTCCTCTTCGTCTGCCTCCGATGTCACCAGATGGCCACACGGACAGCAAGGGGGGTCTGCAAGAAGGGACACGCCCACCCAGGAAGCCCACTCAACAGATTCTGTCCGATGACTGAGGGGTGGGAGGGGCTGTATATAAACTGTGTCCAGGGGAAAGTAATTCAGATCTTGTCTACTGTACGGTGGAGAACGATCTCCGGATAGCTATCTGTAATAAAGGTGTTTAGTTTGGAAAGACTTGGACTGCGTGGACATTCTCTGATTCGGACTCGGGGGAAGCAGATTTTAACTTCAACACTGGTCAGCGGTTAGCGGACAATATTGTTATGAGACAGCGAAAAGGAGATGTAAAGTCAGCGTTCAATGTTCAGGGAGAGCAAACTTGTGAGCTCTGCCAGACATGTTAGCGATTTGACTTGAGACCAAATCTATTGATTTGCGATGCGGTCTTTAGGTGGGGGATGGGTGCATTCTTTACTAGCTCAAGCAAAGAAACAAAGAAACCCTGAGCACAATGCAATTCCCTAAGACTAACTTATTAGAAAATCCACTAATTATACACACATATTTCTCTGCTACTTTTTAATGTACAATATAATAATAATACATATAGCTGCAAGCAACAATTTGGGTTTACTCCAAAAATTTGGGACAATTGGAAAATTGCGAATGCTAATTTAAAATTGTGGCAGACAGGAGGGATCAAACCATGAACCCTGGGTTTTCAAACAGTACACGCTAACCACCACGCCACCAGAAAAGCTGATAACGCAAACATTTCGGAATCTTTGGTAATTTCCTAATGGAAAATATACATGAAAGACTGTTAGAATTATCTCCTGACAAAATAAAGCATATAGCTCCACAAATTGACAGATGCCAAACTAAAATCATTAATGGGTCTTATTTATTTGAGAGGTGGTAAAAGCATTGCGGTAAAAGCATGAAAAAGCATGGTAAAAGCATGAAATTCGATGTTTATTGGCCGGCTGAAATGAAAATAAACAATTCGGAGATATCATGCTCTATCTGCACTTTGATGACAAAACCACAAGCACTGCCTGCATTGTGACTGATACATTTGCGATGATATCAGAGGTATTCGATACGTTTGTGAAAAACAGTGCAGTGAGAACATAACTATATTAGATGAACAACTGTTTCCTCGTGGTGTGTGGAATATTTTAGTAGAGAGTGTGTGCTATTATAAACCAACCGGGCCTGTGGGGTAAACTTAGAGGGAAGGCTGGGGTGATAAAATTTTTATTAGTACATTCCAGGAGTAGGACCATACGTCAAGAGATCAAGGGGAAATAGGGGGACCTGGTTTATTGTCTGTTGGCTTATCACACTGACCCTGATACGGACAGGGAACACAGGAGAGCAAAGGTGAACACAATTTAGGTGATATCCCCAGGCGGATCTCCTGGCGCCAGCCCCCCCCCTCAACTGTCTTCTTCGTCTGCCTCCGATGTCACCAGATGGCCCCACGGACAGTGAGGGGGTCTGCAAGAAGGGACACGCCCACCCAGGAAGCACACTCAACAAATTCTATCCAATGACTGAGGGGTGGGAGGGGCTGTACATAAGCTGTGTCCAGGTGAAAGAGAGTCAGTCTGTTTCTGCTTTACGGCGGATACTGATCTCCGGATAATTATCTGAAATAAAGGTGTTTACTTTGGAAGGACTTGACTGTGTGGACATTCTCTGATTCGGACTCGCGGGGAAGCAATTTGAACTCTACAATATGTAAAGTCAGTGTTCAATGTTCAGGGAACAATACTCGTGAGCTCTGCCAGGCACGTTTTCGATTTGACTTCAGACCAAATCTATAGATTCGCGATTAGAATACTTTAGGTTTCATTTTCATATCAGGTGATTTTACATGAATGTTTCAAATGCAATTTTAATAGCTCCTCCTTATCCAGCCTAGTGTGTAGTATGGAGCTGATTAGAAATAAAGGTTAGTCTCTATAGGTTATATTATGCTTTATTGTCTCCGTAACTTGTATTCCCTGTTTTTTTTGTTTGTTTTTCAATTAGTGGAACATGTTTGATGTTCCTACTATGTTCTTTTAAATGTCACTTGTTTTATTTAGTGATATTTGGGTTTTGTGAGCAGGTCGATTTATTGTGAAATTTAAAACGTAACACAGACATTGGCCATAGATCGACAGTAAGGTGAAGGCGCAAGACAATCTCCTTGTCATTTTTATATAGTCACTTTATATTTTATTCCTTGCTTTTTGTATAATTCCATTCATATTTTCAAACTGCAATGTTGAGCACGATATTATATCGTATAAAACCAAGCCAGACCGGCGTCTTTACACATTGTATTTACTGCAATCGTTACACCCTTACCTCGAAAACGGAGCAACACTGATTCAAAACACTTTGACACAAGATAACAGACACCCAAATGTTTCGGCCTTGACTTTGGATCCGTACAAGATGCGCTATCTAGCGACCATTACGTGTCAGTAAATACGTCCCTGTCTGTAGACTCATGGGCAAATTTTGCCCAAACTGCGCTTTAGGGGGGTAACAACGGCTCGGCGCTTCTAGTGTTAAGGGTCAACAAGGGTTAACGTATTAATGACTTAGGCCCAATAGTGAAAAAGGCAAGACACGTCAAGTGGGAAAAAACTGATAACCCACTCATCCTTTGTTCTCCTGAAAAAGATTTATCAAGATTATTTGTTTTGCAGAAATGGTGGGGGGAACGCAGGAATTGGAGATGACTGCAGCACAGCATGTACGGATAACAGAGAAACTGTAACTAGACAAGAAATGTTGAGAAAGGAGATGGAACAAATGGTTCCTTCGCAGGTATGGTTGAAACATGACACAGATGTAGGTTTAGTGAAATCTGGCAGTCCAGTGTATATAAAGGTAAAACCTGGGTCAAAACTACTATGGAAACGGCAGTACTACATGAAACCAGAGGCAGCAGCAGGCATTCTACTGAGGCACTGTCAGCTGCAACAGTGTTAGAATAGACCATCAGTGATTGTGATACACCAGTGTTCCCTGTGATAAAGGGAGATAAAAAGAAGTGGCGTTTGGTTCATGATTTACGACCAATCAATGACATTGTACAGGATGTTGTAATGATAAAATTACCGACCATTTGACTTGACATTGGAACTTATATTTTTACTGAAAAACTTCAGAATAACCTGGCATACATTTCTGCCTCCCAGGAAGAGCGCCCTTCAGTGACTGACATAAGTTAAATTAAAGTGCTCTAGTTCTATTTCTCCATTTGCAATTTTCTCAAAATTATATTTAATGTCAATGTGTTTTGCTCTTCCATGAAACTGAGGGTTCTTTGCCATACACCCTGGGGCTCAGGGTGACCACGGATGGAGAGCTGCTTTTGAAGTATGCCAGTTGGAGCAGTTTGTGCCGCCCATGTCTGCGACTTTTGTGAAAACCAGTGTTTCGTCTATGATACCTGCTGGGTCAGTATGTTTTGTCCCTGTTACGGCCGTACAGGGAGGGATCTCCTCAGTGGTCCCTGCGTTGATTGAGGCATTAGGGAGTAACGAGGGGGTGTTACCCGCGGGATTAGAAGTGCCTAGCGCAGTGGTTAGTAATGGGCAGTTAGCTGTGCCCCTTATTAATGTAGGCACCGTAGGAGTGAGCCTTAAGGCTCAGACCCGGCTGGCGTCAATTTACCCGGTTGAGATTGTGGCAGGGGAAGCTGCCTCTGTTGTATTTGAAAGGGTTGGGCCTAGGGAGGAACATGTTTTACTGATGGAACAGCATATACCTTTAGGAAATAGTAGGGAGCCCCCTGAGATAGCCCAGTTACAGTTTGCAGAGCTTACAGAGGAGCAGGCTAAACAAGCAAAGCAGCTACTATGCAAATACGCACATGTGTTTTCGAGGTCAGATAGTGAGTTGGGTTGCACTAAGGTATGTTTGGTTTTGATTATGTGAGGGTGTTTGTCAAGTTATGAAACTACTGTGAATGTTATAAGTAATTGTGCAGGGTTATAGGTCCAGGCAGTGGGTCACTGCTCCAAATTTGGGTGGGTGAATGTAGCCAAGTGGGTGTAACCAATGTGTAGGGATGTGATATTGGTAGGACCTGTTTGAAGGTAGCACCGTACAGGTGATATAGCTGCTTCCATTTTGGGGTGTGGACAAACATTCCTTTGTACTGTAGATGGGTTGAGTGGGACTGGGTCCGAGCTCCTAAGCTGGTGTTCCTGTCCATGTCCTGATACGTCGTATGTGTTAGTCGTTTGGTGGCGCTGATGATATACGTGGGTGGCTGTATGGATGTTTGCCACTGGTTCTGTAGGGAGGTTTTATGTCTTTGGTTTTATGATGTGAGACACTGGAAGCCAATCTGTGTGACTAGACAAACTCCAGGTCTTTGTTGAACCAGTCAATAAACACACTGGATTGTAACTTGTTGTGTTTTGTGTAACTACTTGCCCATTATGGGCACAGGACCTGCTTACTACAGTGACCGTGGGTTACACATACTTGACTATATGAATTGATAAGCATTTTTTATAAATACATGCAGTTTAATACATTTCTGGCTTATTAGTATATGACAGCTTATTGACCATAAAAAGCTTACCTCTATAATGAAATGGTTACTTAATTGATTCCTTAGTAAATGTATTATGTGGAACACAAAAATCCCCCTACAGCAGCTAAATGATGGTTCTCACTGGCTCAAATCTGACAACAGGACTAAAAGTTTCATCATAGTCAGATCCAAATGTTTGAGAAAAACCTTGTGCAACTAAACATGCTTCGTGTTGTTCAAGATATCTAACAGCATCTACTTTAGTTTTAAACACCCATTAACTCCCTACAGCTTTGGATCCTTTTGGTAGATTTACTAGATCCCAAACATTGTTTTCATGCAAGGACATAATTTAATTTGCCTTTGCTTCTTTCCATTTAGATTTGTTTGGGCTACATAAAGCTTCCTGTACTCATGTGCTCATTTGATTTCTGATTTGCAACTGTAGTCCACTCACCATAGTACTCTGGTGGTTTTCTTATTCTTTATGACCTCTGTGCATCAGTCTCATCCAAGTTTTCACTCTCTGAAGTATCAAACTCAGTATCTTGACATTCAAACTCTACACAGGATTTCACAGTATTGTCAACATTCATTTGTTTTAATTCATTATTTTCGAAAATGACAGGACTCTCATTGAAAATCACATATTTGCTGTAGAACACTGTTGACTGATTTGAGTCTGTATCCTTTTGTTTCTGTTCCATTGGAATCCAATTTCCTTCTCTCATCTTTTGGTATATGTGCATATGCAGTACATCCAAATATGTGAAGATGATGAACATTTGTTTTCTCACCAGTCCAGGCCTTAACTGGTGTCATACCTTTAACTGCTTTTGTTGGACTTCTGTTTCTCATGGATACAGCGGATGATAGTGCTTCTGCCCAGAACTTCTCTGGTAAGTCAGCATCAACTAACATCAACCTCACTGTTTCTATTAGTGTCCTGTTCATTCGTTCAGCTGCTCGATTTTGTTCAGGAGTCTTTGCTACTGTGAGCTCATGACAAATTATTTTCTTTTTAGAAACTTCTGAAAAACAGCAGACGTGTACTCTCCTTCGTTGTCAGTACTTTCAACTTTCTTTCAGTGTTGTTTTCTGCCATTACTTTCCACTCAATACATTTTTGGAAGACTTCATCTTTGTGTTTCAAGACAATTACCGGCACATAGTGTGTCTTTTCATCAATGAATGTCAAAAGGTATTCAGCTCCACTCAGTGACATAGCATTTATCTTTCCACATACTTCTAAGTAGGTCTCTGCAGTGTCGTTTAATATGTCCCAACTTTCCACAATAGTGACATTTAGTGCTATCTTTTATCCACTGTTTTCCAGTCGGGGCTTTTACGTTTTCTGATGTATTTATTCATGGAACAGTCTCTCTGTGACAACTTCTGTTTTAGGTATCAGTACACGTTTCAAACGCTGTAACCAGCATGTTAAATTAGTCTGGTAGACTTGCAAGCAAATGCACTACTCGATCCATATCATCTACATTGAAAGCGCATCGAACATTTCCATCATTAATTTAATGTGCTCTTGAACTGAGGGTAGACCTAACCAATCAGTGACATAATTAATCAATCAAGTACAAGGTGAGAGTGAAAACCTGCAGACACTCGGCCCTCCGTGGAACCGGTTTGAGACCCCTGATATATAGCAACAACAGTTCTATTGACAACACAATAGTAGCCAGCTCGCAATCACATTTTGCTGGCCATCTTACTTGGATTATCTAACGACGCTGTCTCTGTACCATTTACCAAATCCCATAGTCGGTCTCTCATCAGAGCCATCCGACATTGTAGCTTCCATGTAGGGTAGTTTGATCCATTCAGGGGAACAATCATAACTGTTTTTGAATACAATCTGAGCTTTTAGTCACACACACAAAAAAATATTGCAGTGTCAAAAACGTTTCAGAATCTTCACAGTTCCAAGTAGTCTACAGCCATTTTGTTTTGCGTTATGGGCCCATAACCTGTTGTAATGAAAAAATTAAACATTGAAACTTATCTTTTTACTGAAAAACTTTAGAATAACCTGGCATACATTTCTGCCTCACAGGAAGTTGTAATCAAACCATGAAATAACATCCCAGAAAAATAAACAGCTCCCAGGAAGAGCGCCCTCCAGTGACTGACATAAAAGTTCAATTAAGTGCTTGATAATATAACATAACATTACAAATAAACATTTTCTTCATTAACACTAAATGTAGCTATTCTGGTAAGAGGGCTTTTTTATTTGAACACAGGATTGCCAGGTGGAAGTTCCAAATACACGCACGTTGTTAACTAACATTCCCCCTAAATATTTCACAGTAATTGATTTGTGTGGGGCATTTTTTTGTGTTCCTCTGGCAGAGGAATGCAGATACATGTTTGCCTTTACCTACGGAGGTAGGCAATACAGGTACCCACGCTTACCTCCGGGGTTTAAGCATTCCCCTCACATTTTTAACTAGGTGCTGAGGGCTGACTTGGAGGACCTTGTCCTGGAAGGCACACTGCTTCAATATGTCGATATGTTCTCCCACTCGGGACAGTGCCATGCAGACTCCGTGAAGGTGCTGCTCAGATTGGTGGAGGGAGGACACAAGGTGTTACAGTACTGCCAGGCATGGGTGGAATACTTAGTCAGGACCATAGGTCACCAACTGAAATCCATTGCCCCAGCTCAACTAAAAGGGGTGAGTAAAGCACTGTTACCTCAGACTGTTGGTCACATACTGACCTTTCTGGAAATGACAGGCTTTAGATCAGATTGGATTGAGGACTATGCAATTAAAGTGGCCCCCTTACGGGACCTCATGAAGGGCTCTGAAGGGCAACAATTGCGTGACACATTGATCTAGATTGCGATGCACTAGCAGCCTATAAGACTCCAGACTACACTAAGCTATTTTTGTTGTATGTAGCTAACAGAGCCAAAGTTTATGCTACGGCTGTTCTTATGCAAGAAATGTACAGTGGAAGGACAAACAACCCATTGCATATTACAGCACAAAGTAAGATGCTTTAGCACAGGGTTATCCTCCCTGTTACCATGGTTTGGCCACTGTTCAATTTGCATATGAGAAGGCATCAACAATCACAATGGGATAACAAGTCTTCCCATTCAAACCTCTTCAATCATCACAAGTGGTAGAGTTTATTGAACTGGGCAAGTTTGTACTAATTAACTCTAAACTGTTAGACTACATGCCTCTACAGAGGTAACCACACATTACAATCAAAACGTTGTACAACAGGTAATCCGGCTGAGCGCATCCCTCTCAAATATCAGGCGAATGATTGTGTAGCTGATTCATTAACTTTTCCCCGACTCAGACCTGACCTTTGCATCCCCAAACCGGACAAAGACTTGTTTGTAGATGGCTCATGTTTCAAGGAATATGATGAAAATCCCGATAGGTTTGCTGTTCTGTGTAAGTGTGACCAGGGTCATTTTCAGACCATAATCAGCCAGGCCTGTCCACAGCCATGTTCAGTCCAGCAGGCAGAACTAAAGGCACTAGCAGCAGCTTGCAAGGAAGGCCAAGGCAAGGTTATAAATATCTATAAATATTTGACCTATGCACATGGAGTCTGCCATTTGTTTGGTGCCATGTGGAAACAAAGAGGCTTCAGAAAGACAGGCAGTATGTTTATTTGAGATCATGACCACATTAAGGATTTAATGGTTTCTCTGTTCTTTACTAGTAAGGTTTTGATTGTTAAATGTCACAAGAGAGGTCATGATTTTGTTACCCAGCGCAACAATGCGGGTGGTGAAGCTACCAAGTTAGCCTCCAAATGTAACACAACTGCGATGGCACCAGTTATGCTAGTGGAGGCACAGCAAGGTTTACCTGACTTAGCCAGGATGCATGCCAGGGCTAGCCCTGTAAGGGGCCAGGTGGAACGAAGGGATGGTTGGGGATCCAAATGCACGACGTGAGGGATATGTTAAAGTGGAGAGCAGGCGTAGGTGAGCTTGGATGAAACGAGCTGTGTAGATTGGAGGGGGCTCGGGAAAAACGAGCAGAGAAATACTAGAAAAGGCTGGAAAGCCAAAAGTACTGCGAATAAATGCAGGAGCCAAAAAAACTTAGTGGGCAACGTCGCGTGTCGCCTCATATGGGACTTTGTTTGAAATGGCAACCAGGGAGTGAGGAACAGGAACTTAAATAGCGGTGCTGATGAGAGATGAGGAACAGGTGTGCATAGTTGGGCGTGTGCTTTGTGACAGTGGTGCTTGTGACAGTAGTGAGAGATGCAGCCACTGGCCACTAGAGGGGGTGGTAGGACCAGAACTGCGTTGGGTCAGGGTGGAACCCTGACAAGCCTATTAGTGCGGGGCTACGGCCGATGCTGCTGGTCTTTGGAGAGTTCATACAGGCCTCTTGGTGGCAGAGGTCCTGTTGCATATCCTCATTACCAATGCGCATGGTTTTGACCTTTGCACAATGGGGGAGGAGATGAGGAAGATAAAGGAACAAGGTATCTGGTCACCATACATGCAGGTCACAGTTTACACAACACTTGCAGAATGTGCAAGTTTTTGCTCGCAAAGAATTGTAACACCACTGGGTCACATTCCAGTGCCAGAACAGAAGGACCGTTCAGACGCTATAGGGGAATTTGGGTGTTTCACATATCCACATAATGAATTCACTAAGGAATCAATTTAGTAACCTTAGTATTATAGAAGTAACATTTTAATAAACAATAAGCTGTCAATATATTCATAAGCAATGAATATTGTATTAATGTATTGATAAATACCGCTAATCAATATCTATTCACATAGTCAAGTATGCACTGAATAATAGTACAGCTCTGGGACACAGAGACAACTGAGTTAATGTCATAAAAGTTACCAGTTGACACCATGACTTATCTCTCTGGTCAAGGTGTGTGATTAACTGATATCTTATCTGCCTGTTGTAACTCTTCTTAGACTGTTGGGGTCTCGTGAGGAGAGGGCGCATGGGTTGCATTGTCTCCTGAGATAACCAGGCCAACACAGTTTCATTAAGTGTTGAGGGGGGCGATAATCAGTAACCCCAGGAGGAAGGGGTTACTATAGCTTGTCATGTGTGGGAGGGTCTGTTGAATGGAACACGAGACTGGACATGGTTTAAATGTTTGTGTTCGAAAGTTGTACGTTGGTCTTTTCTGCAGAAACTTCCCAGCTTTATGATGATGTTCATTAAAGTCTATTTGATTCCACAACCTCCGAAGTTCTTGTATTTTTTGGTTCGGGACGGCATTTTCCACGACAACGCTTTGTCATGGATGTGGACATGATAAAGAGTGTCAAATGGTTGTGATTGACAGATTCAGCAGATGGGTGGAAGTAGTACCATCCAAAGATCAGGGAGCAGGAACAGTAATAAAGTTTCTGACATGGGAAGTCATGACACATTTTGGCATCCCAACAAAGATCAGCTCTGACAATGGGTCAGCTTTCATAGAAAGGTTGTTATAACAAGTGATTCAACACCTGAGAATAAAGCAGAGATTAGGTTATGTTTTTCACCCACCGTCACAGGGAATGGTAGAAAGAGTGAACGGAACATTGAAGGCAAAGATAAACAAGATAGATCTATGCCAGTGCAAGATTGATTTGGGTTGATACACAGCAGTTGGCACTAATGACATATCGCAGGCAAGCTAACAGAGTAATGCATCTAACACCACATGAAATGCTTACGGGTCAACCCATGCCTGTGCCAGGTGCTCAGAGGACCCTACAAAGGGCCCCCTCTGGAACAGTTGGAGCTGAAACTTCTAATTTACTGCTGCACATAAGGTTATTCACCAACAGGAAAGTGCACAAGTGCTGTGGCAGTGGTGTAAGGAGACCAGGTCTACATCCGGGTCTTCAGAAGGAGATGGAACAAACAGAGACAGAACGAGCCGTTCCAGGTATTCCATGGCATGTCAACTGCGATACGGGTGGAGGGCAGCAACACCTGGTACCACCTTAACCACTGCACCAGAGTTCCACGGAGAGCAGATCGAGAACCACCCGAGGACGAGGATCCGGATCACCACATCAATGGGAGGAGGAGGCAGGAGAGCTACCTGGTACATCTACTCACACAGAAGAAATCTCAGACCCAGGAGAAGGAACATTGCGCAGGGGCGCTGGGAATAATGATAGCATGCCTGCTGTTGCTCATCTGTGCGCTATGGCCAATGCTATCAGCCCACACAGAGATCTGGAGGAAAGCAATGGAGAAGATCTCCCCACCCCTAACACGACCGACCCGGAACACCCAGGACGTTTTGCTGAAGGTTCTCCCAGACCGTAAGGAGACCCATACCACCTTGCTGCCCTATAACGAGGGTTCTCTATTATCCACATGGCCTGGTCTGAAAAAACACAACCACGCCCGCACTGAAAACACTGACAATACTCAATCATTGACCTGGACAGACGCAATGAGATATGCACAGCAGCACTACTAATTTCTGTAATACCACCAAATAAGGGCATAAGGAGATTTGGGGTAATGGTCTTTATTGGGACAATAATAATGGGAAAAACCACACGGGGGAATAGATTATCCTGAGGCCCATAGTGATACAGGTGCGTGTGTTCCATTAGGAAGGCAGAGAGCACAGTTTAAAGGATCATTTTTGATATGTGGACAATAACAATATGGTCAATCCAGGGTATGAGGGCATGAATTTTCCTGCAGAATGCATCAGACGTAGGCATTACTCTTGCCCCTACAAAGTGGAAAGATGCCTGCACTACAGTGTGGGATGCGCACTCGAGGACAGACATTTTCTTTACCCTGACCCGTTGTTGTCTGCCAATGGGCAGAATGTCCCATTTATGCTTGGTGAAGGTTGAATGCCTTAACATGGACATAAAAGTAGTTTTTCTATTACTTTGTTTACTCATATAATCTCCCGAATTACATCACCCTGAATGATTATTATTTTAAATGTCACAGTTTCGGTGTCTTATATCTTAGTTATTCTTTGATCATTTGAAGCAACATTGTTGCGAATATTTGGAACTTTGAAGATTCATGTTTCTGTCTGGTTAAGGAGTATTTTACTCCCTCTTTTTCAAAAACCGGAGGGAGATGTTTGCCTCCATGACCTCTGTTGCAGTGGTTGACTGAGGAGTTGTTTTGAATGTTTGAGTTGATATCAGCTCTTTATTTTAGGTCAAGTTCTCCTCCTTGCCTACCGTTTACATTTTATTTAGGTGTGAAGCTCTTTGAGCCCCAGAGAAGGGAAATATTGTAATGGGTAGGGTGGTTGGTTGGAAACAAGTGCGGGGACAACATAGTTGACGTTCCAAAAATTATTTATACAACAAATAAAACCAAAGAAGGGCAAGACCAAAAAAACAGGAAGCATCCTGAAACTGAAATAAGCTCCCATGGAGACCTACGAAAACAATACAATCCGGAATAACAAAACCCAATATGGAAGGTACCACAACAAGAGTTTAGCTCACTCCTATAAGGGAGATAGACAACTATACTTCAAAAATCACTGACAATGTCAGGAACAAAGGCTGGTCCTCCTTAAATAATCCTCCTGACGCTCTAATTGACCACAGGTGCGTATAAGCACAGTTCACGTCTCCTTGGGAGTCTCTGCCGTCCAAGACGGAGCGCGGCCTGAAGGAGGCTGGATTCCAAGCTGGCGTGACATATATAGAGTAATTTTATGTTTCACATATCCACACAATGAATGTACTAATGACTCTACTAAGTAACTATAGTATTATAGAAGTGATATTTCAATAATCAATAAGGTATCATATACTCACAAGCGATGAATGTATTAAATTGAATGTATTGATAAATAATGCTAATCAGTATATAGCAATCAATATGGTAAAACAGTATATATATTCATGTAATCAAGTATGCACTGAGTAGTAGTACAAGTACACAGGAAAACAAAGAACAGTGAAAGGTGAAGTCATTATTCCCGAGATGATACCATGAACTCTCCTCAGAAAGACTCAAAACCTATTTTCTGGGACGGCAGCCAATTGCTGTCTAATCACTCTGCCTCCCCTCAACTCTTCCCGGTTTTTGGGATCTCTTAAGGCCAGATGGCTCATGATTTGTAGAATAGGTTCATTCATAATTTTTTAAGAACAGATCGGAAGGATGAACCTAGAAACTGTCATAGAGGGATGATCAATTAAAGTGATACAAGATGCATTGTATAAATGTGTGTTTGTGCGCTGTACTTTAGTTGTCTCTGCAGAGACTGCTCAGCATCTCCTCCGGAGTTATTACTTATTTTTGATCTGGAAACAGAAGTACTTCCCACGTCAGTTGCTTGAATTTTAACTAGAACAAAAAGAATTGAGCACATTACTCCACATTACTCCAATATTAGCCACTGGCTGCCTATTTAGGCTAGGGTTGATTTTAAGGTTTTACTTTTTTTACTATCCAATACATGTACTTGCTCCTACTTATCTCGCTGAAATTATCCAACCATACATACCTACAAGTAACCTAAGAACACAAGACGGAGGCCTGCTGATTGTACCTAGAATTTCTAAACAAACAGCTGGAGGCAGGGTATTGGTTTGTTGCCTGTTGGGCCACAGTGTCTCTGGACCCCCCTGTCTCAGACACAAGGTTTTATGCTGCTATTTATTGTGCCGGGGGAGGGTTGCACTATACGTTTTCCTTGTATCCTGTTCCATTTCAACGTAGGAGGACATGAGGTCTTCGCCCACACCTTTGGAGTTCCAGGCCCAAAAGACCTTGTGCTGAGCCATCCAGGTTGTGTTGCAGATCAAGAAGATACCAGACTATTTCAGCTGCCACTCTGCTGACCCACCTCCCAAACCAGATCAAGAAGATTTCTGACAATTCCAGCTGCCACCCAGCTGACCCCCTTATCATCCCACCCTAGACTGTCCCTGTCCTGCCCATCTAATCATTTTAGTGACCAAGATTAGACTTTATAGACTCTGGACACAGCCCTTATGAATTGATAAATTATTATTTTCTTAAACATCTCCCAGCACAGCCGGAAGAGGTCTAGTCACCCCTCCGAGCCTGGTTTCTCTCTAGGTTTCTTCCTAAAACCTGGCACCCAAAGGCAGTTTTTCCTAGCCGCTGTGCTTCAATATTGTTGTTGCGTGCTCCTTGAGGTTTCAGGCTGAAAACCAAGGATCACAGGACTTAATGACTACAGACCCATCGCACTGACCTCTGTGATAATGAAGTCATTTGAGCGCCTTGCGCTGTCTCACCTCAAAGCTGGATCCCCACAAGGCTGTGTCCTTTCCCCTCTGCTCTTCTCCCTGTACACCAGCTGCTGCACCTCCAGTCATCAATCCGTCAAGCTCCTGAAGTTTGCAAATTACCCCACCAGCATCATCATCACCTAGGACCTCAAGTGGGAGCAAAACACCAACTCCATCATCAAAAAAGCACAGCAGAGGATGTACACATGTTCAACCTGCCAAAGAAAATGATGGTGCACTTCTACACAGCCATCATTAAGTCCATCCTCACCTCCTCCATCACCATCTGGTATGCTGCTGCCACTGCCAAAGACAAGCGCAGACTGCAGCGTATCATTCGGTCTGCTGAGAAGGTTATTGGCTGCAATCTGCCATCCCTCGAAGACTGGTACATCACCAGGAGGCGCGCAGAAAAGATTGTGGCTAACCATTCTCATCCTGGAAACAATCTGTTTCAGGCACACCCCTACGGCAAGAGGCTACAGTCAATAAAGACCTATCCGTCACGCCACAAGAACAGTTTCTGCCCACTGACACTGACCCCCTCTGCTCCCTAACCAAACTTAATGCATTATGCATTAAGACTACTGGACTGCTCCCATACACATTGCACACTGCCCTATTATGCAATTACATGTCTTGCATACTTCCTGTTTACCGTATTGTATCGTTTGCTTGTTGAAATGCTTTGGTTTAAAAGTTTTATGTTTGTGTAAACTACTAAATACAGCATTTGACCCTCATTTTTATTAAAGTATTACTGTGTCTAAAATTGTTCTTATTTCGAAATGAGTCACTGATTTTAGCTGTGTTGTACTCATTGCAACAATGCTCTGCAGAATTCTAGCGGAAAATATCCCTTTTTGTTTTTATCAGTTTCATTGTTCCAAATGGTGCTTATTTTGACATAGACCCCTTGGATTTTGTCTGTCTTGTACACAATGCAATCTGCTGCAGCGCATATTTGGCTGAACATTTAACTTTTAACATCAATGTGACAATAGAGTGAAATCCACCAAAAACAAGCCTATTTGGACTTGAGTCATTGATTGTTGCTATGCCCTTTTCTGTTTTTACAAGGGTTCATTTGTAAACGCTGCATTTATAACCTCTTTATTGAATCCTGCTTACTTCAGCATTACACAGTGGTATTGGGGAGTGTGATCCAGAAGTTACAAGACAGTAAATAGAGTTTCCCACTATTTATACAAACAAACATGTCCGTGCAGATATATAGATGACAACAGCACTTTAACTTTCCTCTGTTAAAAAACAAACTCTAAAAAATAGGGAACAAAAGTTGCGGAGAAAATAACGCATAAAATAACATATAGAGCCTAACTTTCATTTTCAATCAGCCGCCTACTGCACAATAGGCTGGACAAGGAGGAGTTATTAAAATTACGTTTGAAACGTTCATGTAAAATCACCTGATTGAGAACATAACATTGCACTGTTTTTCACAAACGTATTGAATACCTCCGATATCATCGCAAATGTATCAGTCACAAGGCGGGCAGTCCTTGTGGTCTTGGCATCAAAGCGCAGATAGAGCATGATATCTCAGAATTCTTTATTTTCATTTCGGCCGACCAATAAACATAAATTTTCATGCATTTATCGCCAGTTACAGCTCTCAAATAAATAAGGCATCAGTCAATTTGTGGAGCTATATGCTTTATTTTCGACAGGAGATAATTCTAATTCTCTTCCACGCATATTTTCAATTAGGAAAATACAGAAATGGTTAAGTTAATAACTTTGCCGGTGGCGTGTGTGGTATTTTTTGTCCAATCATTGCCCTTGAATTTCATTTTGTAAAGCCAATCACATATCAGAATTTCATTTTGTAAAGCCAATCATATATTATCTCAATTTTCTATGTCCAATCATCGCTCCTCAAATTCCATTTTGTATAGCCAATTACATGTCTCAAATCCATGTTCCGTTGTCCAATACTGTAGCACCATTCCATTTTCCTGCGCACCTTTGAGAGATCGTGATAGCATCCAAAAAAAGATAAGGTTCCAATTTCTATTGGGCATTTTGAATGGTAAAAAAGTAATATTGAATATACATGTTGTACTTAAATGGTATAATTGAATAGTGTTAGCTAACTCTGAGATGTTGCCAGATATATACTTAAGCACTTTTGCTAGGGCAAATTAGCTGTGCGCCGCAGCGATAACGTTAGCTAACTTTACTGTGATTAGTGCGTTCATTTAACGTTAACGCAGTAAGCCTGCGAGTTATTAAATCGAGCTGTCAAATTTGGTGAGATTATCTGTCATAATGACTATACGTTATAACTTGTATAACTTTCCGGTTGGCATGTCAATGAATGCCGCAAGGAGTTGGGTGAACAGGGTCATTACATGACGAAATGATTTGTCAGCGCGCTAGCATATTGGTAAGATAATTTATATGCAATGCCATGAATTTGAATAAAAACCTAGGTTATGAAAAGCACAACTAGCTCATATGACTCCTGTTGGACTTGGCTACATTGAGGAGACCCATTTAAAATGATGCACTAATCTAATAATAATCACTTGCATTTGTAGTCATTTTCCTAGCATGCCGTTTATTATTGGAGCTGGCAACGAGGCAGAAAATGTGGTATGACCTTTAATGATTAAATAATATCACATTCTTCAGCATTGATGCATTTTTGTTTTGCACTTTTTCCACAGATTCCCAGTGGACAAGCATGTGCCCCTGGCACGTCTACCGCTCCTGCCTCTCAACTGCCCAACATTAACTTGTCAATGGTAAGTTTCGATTAATATTTTACGTAGTCATATGGGTCCACATTGTCTCAAGCAATCACTTTGCTCTGAAAAAATAGAGATTATATTGGTCTATTTTTTTCACTGTTGATTATGATGTCTTGCATTTCATCCTTTCCTTTTAGTTTACTAAACCCCGGTTTGGAGGCTCGCATGGTGCTGCAGCTAAGCCAAACCTAAATGTGGTTAGGAAGGCTGTTCAGGTGATTATGACTCACAGAGAATATTGTAATTGCTGTTGTCTTTAAATTACATGATATCATTGTGCTATTTCTCCCTTAGTCCCCTTCCACCTCTCCTTTCCATGAGCCCCCCTCCAGCCCCACTACAGCCTCTGTGAGGACCACCTCTCCTTTTACCCATCCCCCCTCCAGCCCCGCCATGTTTTCTGTGAGGACCTCCGACACTGGTGCCTACTCCCAGGCTATTGTGCTCAACAAGTTCATATCTCCAATCAGAATGTTATATGACAGTAATATTACTATGATATTGTGATTTTGAATTTATAGATTTTTTTGAATCAGGATGAGCTTGAGCTTCCTGGTCCTGGCCCCCAATTCTGGTTGCTGGTGGAAAACAATGCCCGTTCAAGACCAGCGGTGGATTGCTTCCACCCTGTTCCATGCCGGCAAGCTGCGTCCAGACGTCAAGCTCTGGTATGAGCCACCCGTCCCCTCCCTTATTTACAACCAGGCTTCAACACCAGACAGCTTTTTTACACATTGGCTCCTGGCGTGGATGCCCTACCACCTGTGGAAGGTGTTCATGCCAGAAGCAGCTAACGGGGTATGGCGTCCATAAGTGGGCATGCAAGGTCCTGGACATCGACAGGTATTACCTGATGGTGACGGAGACACTCAGGCGCACTGTGTGTCGCCAGAGCCACCTGGCCTCCAGTCAGACTGTCCTGGACCAGCTGGACCTGCCACGCCGGAGGAAGTTCCGGCTTCACAAGTGAGCTTTTATCCACACGTTGTTTCATGTTGTAATCATTAAATGTGTACTCGGGTATGCAGTTCTTTGACAACATTGGAAAAATTAGTGTAAACAATCTTTGTTTTTTTTCATAAAGGTATGCCTGTGACATACGGGTCATCTGCATGCTGAGGGAGCGCATGCTTTGCAACAGCCCAACCCCTCTTGTCAAGTAACTGAAGGAGAACCACAGTGAGGAGTGGTTGGACCACCTGGCAGACTACCTTGGGGAATGTGCTGCCTTTGTAGACCAGCCCAGCCTCTTCCCAGTGGCCTGCCAGGAGCCTCCGGAGCCTCTTGATGTCCCCTCCAGCTGGTGGCTGTCTGTTTACGGACGGGACATCCTCAGGCGCAAAGACCACATTAAGGCCTGCATTACCTCGACATTTGGGTCCATTTTAAAAATGGCAGCTAATAATAAATTACACTTATACAACATAATTCATAACTGATGTGTAATCTCATGAAACACACATATACACACACAGACACCCACACACAGTTTGAGAATAGGAATGCAACAGGTAAATACATATTTGTCAATGTTAGTTTACATATTTGTCAATGCAGTCACATCCGTTTCTTACTAAGAACCACACTACTAAAGTTGATGAAGCATTTTTGTGTGTGTGGATATTCAAACATTTAAAGTGTTTTGCTGAATGATTGGTGTATTTCAGATCACGAGGATGCTGTCAGGGACCATACGGGGGACCGCACTGTGGCTGAGCTCTTTGAACAATGAGACCGGTCAGATCCTTAACAGCGTCATGACTGCTCAGGAAGGACCTGGCCTTTCTTAGTCGTAATATAGTAAGTTACAACTGAAGTATCACTTAAGTATCAAGTCTGATGATACAGTAATCATGTTCATGTTTTGTTGTTTGGCTTAATAATAATAATAATACATTGAATTTATAAAGCGCTTTTCTAAAGACCCAAAGACGCTTAACAATTGAACAGACAATACAAAGATAATGAAAAGAAAAAGGACTAGGACAAGACAATAGAACGAGGGGAAGGGGAGGGGCTATGGGAAGGCTTGTGTGAACAGATGAGTCTTGAGGCGGTGGAAGAAGATGGAAATAGATTCAGAGTCACGGATGGATTGCGGAAGTGAGTTCCACAGCTTTGGAGCGGCCCTAGAGAAAGCCCTGTCCACAAAGCTACGTAGCCTGGACCGGGGGATGATGAGGTTGCCAGCTGTTGAAGAGTGCAGTGACCGATTGGGTTGGTATTGGCGACTGAGATCGGAGAGGTATGGAGGAGCAAGCTGATGGATGTTTTTTTATAGTCAATGCGCTGGGGAACAGGGAGCCAATGAAGTTCCCGGAGGATAGGGGTGATGTGCTGCCAGGACTTGGTGTGGGTGAGGAGTCTGGCTGCTGAGTTTTGGACCATTTGTAGCTTATGGAGAGACGAAGAGTTGATGCCAGAAAGAAGAGAGTTACAGTAGTCGAGGCAGGAGGAGATGAGTGCATGTATTAAGGTTTCAGCTGCGGTATGGGAGAGGGAGGCCTTTAGCTTGGCAATATTGCGGAGATGAATGAAAGTGGATTTGACTGTCTGTTTTATGTTTTATGAGTCCAGAATGACACCTAGATTGCGTGCGTAAGGAGTTGGAGAGACAATTGAGTCATCAGTGGTGAGAGAAAAGGTACCAGTTTTGGTGAGGGTGAATTTAGTACCAATGAGTAATAGCTCAGTTAAGCTTTAGAAAGTTATGCTGCATTCTTGTTTTTATTGCTGCTAGGCAGGATTCAATGAGGACCAAAGGGTTGGTGAGAGATCTGGTACTGAGGTAGATTTGAGTGTCGTCGGCGTAGCAGTGGAAGTCTAGATTGAAGTGATGGAGGATCTGACCAAGAGGGATGATGTCGATGATGAAGAGCAAGGGGCCAAAAACAGAGCCCTGGGGGACACCCTGTGTGACAGTGTCAGATTCACAATTATGGCCTTTGAGGGAGATGAAGTGGGTACGATTGGTGAGGTATGAGTGTAGCCAGGAGAGTGCGGTTCCCTCAACACCCAGTGCCTCGAGCCTGGTGAGAAGAATCTGATGGTTAACAGTGTCAAATGCAGCACTCAGGTCAAGGAGGATAAGGATGTTGAGGGCACCAGCATCAGCAGAGATGAGGAGGTTGTTGACAACCTTGAGGAGGGCAGTTTCGGTGCTGTGGAGCGGTCGGAAGCCAGACTGAAGCGGTTCAAATAAACTGTTGTCGAGTAGGTGCTGTTGCAGTTGAGAGACAACAGATCTTTCGAGGGTTTTTGCAATGAAGGGGAGGTTGGAGATGGGGCGGAAGTTATGAAAATTAGTGGGGTCGAGACCAGGTTTCTTTAAGATGGGGGTGACTGCAGCAGTTTTGTAGTTTGAGGGGACGGTGTCATGGGAGAGAGAGAGATTGACTTTTTGAGTGATGTATGAACAGAGAGCAGGAAGGCAAGCCTTCTCCTGAGAGATGCAGGAAAGGGATCCAGGGTGCCGGTAGTTGTTTTAGATGAACCAATTATTTTGGACTGGGGTTGACACAGGTAGCTATAACCAGAAGGAGTAGCCAGATTCAGTGAGAGATAATCCTCAGGATGTTGCCATGTTTCCGTTAAGAAGAGGAAGTCCAGGTGATTGTCCAATACAAGTTCATGTAGCAGGGGAGCATTGTTATTTTCATAGAACAGGTGTTTAGAAGGGCAAGGTTGATAGAACGGCATGTTGAGCTGAGGTTGAGGACTGTGGTAGATTAAAGTGGGCGAAGGCAGATCAATATGATAGATATGGATGGGAGCGAGAGTAAGACCAGAGAGATAGTATGTTGTTACTACTGTTAGCGCTGACAGACAATTTGCGACGAGAGCCCAGATGAAGGGGCGTCGGCATAGGATGCCCAGTGAACGAGCACGCCTATTTACCTAAGGAGGAAGGTGATAGTTGTTATCAATGATTACCAGAGTGAAGGGAGAATAGTATATGTAAAAAGTAGGGACTCTAAGAAAAAAACATAGTAGTCCAGGGCTGAGTGGAAACAGCAGGGAAAGCAAAGTTGGAAAAAACATGGCAACTTTAATAAAACAGTTTCATTGTTCCAAATGTAGCTTTTTTTTAGTAAGACCCCTTGATTGTTGGCTGTCTTGTAGTCAGTGCAATCTGTTGCAGCGCATAGTTGGCTGAACACTTAACATCAATGTCACAATAAAGTGAAATCCACCAAAAACAAGCCTATTTGGACTTGACTCTTTGATTGTTGCTATGCCCTTCTCTGTTTTTACAGCGGTTCATTTGTAAACACTGCATTTATAACCTCTTTACTGAATAAGTGTTTGCTGTTGCTTTACACCAAATCCTGCTTAATTCAGCATTACACAGTTGTATTGGGATGTGTGATTCAGAAGTTACAATCCAGTAAACAAAGTTTCTTATTATTATCATTGTGAAAGGTCTCCTGTTTTCCAAATTATGTTTGTATCACTTTGACACTGTTTTGGAGTCATCAAAACATGTTCGAGCAGTTATATAGATGACAACAGCACTTTAACTTACTTTGATGATAAATCCTCTGTTCCAAATTAAGCATTTTTTGATTCCACATAATGTATTTGGCAAGGTTGAGAACATTGCAACAATGAGTTTTTTTCAATTTGCTGGAAACATCAGTTTCAAACTCGAGGTCACGGTGGACGAGCAACTGGTTCCATTCAGAGGTGCGTGTGTGAGTGTGTGTGTACGTGTGTGAGTGTGTGTGTACAGGTGTGTTCGTGTGTGTGTACGTGAGTGTGTGTGTGAGTGAGTGTGTGTTTACAAGTGTGGGTGTGAGTGAGTGCGTGTGTGTGTGTGAGTGCGTGAGTGTGTGTGTGCGTGAGTGCGTGCGTGGGATCTGCAAGCACCGGCGGAACAGGAAGCCAGCCGTGATCCTGGACTACAATCGCACCAAAGGCGGTGGGGACAATCTGGACAAGGTGATAGGCACGTACAGCTGCAGAAGGATGACCGCGCGATGGCCCCTGGTCATCTTCCACAACATCATAGATGTCTCCTCGTACAACGCCTTTGTCATATGGCGAGAGCTCAACCCCATATGGATGCCCCGTAAGCGGAACAGGAGAAGGTTCTTCCTTGAGCAGCTAGGCAAAGCGCTGGTCAAGCCGCTGATCGAAAGAAGGGCCCATCTACCCCGCACTGAAGTGTCCGCTGCGCTAGTGAAAGACATCCAGAGGGCCAGATGCGCCGAGCAAGCTGAGGACCCTTGCGCGCAGCCGCAGCTAGCGTCATCGTCGTCGCAGCCGCACTGTGCCCGCGCAAGAAGTATTGTAAAACCAACACGACGTGCGTCAGGTGTAGGTGATACATATGCAGAGGTTGCGCTTGGGCGTATTGTGTGGGGTCCGTGTTTTGGCTAGATGGGTCCGAATGACCCGAAGGCCCGGGGTGCGTACCGCGAGCCCAGGACTGCTATTGATTTAGACTGGGCAACTCATTTATCACAATAAGACCAAAACAAATGTTTTCAGCAAAATAGCTGCATAATAACGTTACAATGACTGCAATGCAGTGGCTCAGGTCAAAATAGGAATGAATTTCAACAAAGAAACACTGTAGAAGTGAAGAGGTTCAAATGTTGTTTTCAGACCTGGCTCAGATGAAAACATTAAAACAAGAACAATTCAATGCAAGTTTTGAAACATTGAAACAGTTTGGTCTTGTTTAATTTAGACTGGGCAAGTCATTTATCACAATAAGACCAAAACAAACGTTTTCAGCAAAGTAGCTGCATAATAACGTTACAATGACTAAAATGCAGTGGCTCAGATCAAAATAGAAATGAATTTCAACAAAGAAACACTGTTGAAGTGAAGAGGTTCAGATGTGTTTTTCTGACTTGGAACAGACGAAAACATTGAAACAAGAACAATTCAATGCATGTTGTGGAACATTGAAACAGTTTGGTCTTGTTTAATTTAGACTGGGCAAGTCATTTATCACAATAAGACCAAAACAAACGTTTTCAGCAAAGTAGCTGCATAATAACGTTACAATGACTAAAATGCAGTGGCTCAGGTCAAAATAGGAATGAATTTCAACAAAGAAACACTGTTGAAGTGAAGAGGTTCAGATGTGGTTTTCAGACATGGCACAGATGAAAACATTGAAACAAGAACAATTTAATGCAAGTTTTGGAACATTGAAACAGTTTTGCCTTGTTTGATTTAGACTGGGCAAGTCATTTATCACAATGAGACATAAACTAATGTTTTTAGCAAAATAGCGGCATAATCACTTTACAATGACTAAAATGCAGTGGCTCAAGTCAAAATAGGAATGAATTTCAATAAAAAGACAAAGCTGTTTTTCTGACATGGAACAGATGAACACATTGAAACAAGATTGTGATTATCTCAGTTGTGACCCTTTGAATTGGACTGGTCACCTGTGGTGTCCTTGTCCCTTGAGGGGAAGCAGGGGAAACAGACTTCCTTTTAGTATAACCTAGTAGATAATAGTTAACCAAGTATCGGGTTGTTAATAAACAACAGTAGTGTATTGTCTTGACTGTATAAGTACTGCCGATTTTCCTGCGTTGAATCAGAGACTCTTCACTGTTGCTTAGGCAGCTGTGAACTTTACTCTCCTTGCAAGTTGTTAATAAACTGTTAATTGTGCTGGACACCTTTGTTGTTACTCTTACCTGCAAATGGTTACAAATTAGATCGTATTGATTAAGAAATTTGCCACGATACTTGGGGGCTTGTTTGGTTTTCCTACTCTCGTCTATTAAGTCGCTTGGAGTGACATCATTTCTTGTGCTTTTTGCGTTTCTTTCAGGCTATGGGTAGGTGCGGCAGTAACCGTTGGTGGTCCCTCGTAGTTATTCTGGACCTGCGGAGCTAATGAGAACTAAATATGGTGTGTGGACATGTGAACAATTGTCTGTATGGGAGTTATTGGGTTTTCCGACAAATGGTAGTTTCAGTCGGCGACAGATGCATGTCTTGCGCAAGAAGTTGGAGGACTACGAGCAGGACAAGCTTAAGCAGTTGCAGAAAGGTAAACGGAAAGTTGATTGGAAGGTTTATGGTATGTGGCAGGAAGAGTCCGATAAGCGGGATAGGCAGTGTAGAGTAGGGACTACTGATCAATGTGTTCTGGTTTCTCCCACTCAACTTGATGCAAATCTGCCTGTCCTTCTGACCTGCCCCCGTCATACAGTGCCATCCCACCGACGACCGCCCCTGTTCCGATTTCACGGCCGGATGTACCGCGGTTTCCGTCCCCGGATTGTCCTCGGAGGGGCCGGGGGTGTGGCAGAGCTCGAGGACGTGCTTCGACCCGAGGCGGAGGAAGAGGCTACATTACCCGCTATAATCGATCTGATGCCTGCCTTCGTTGTGGCTCTTTTGAACATTGGATTCGAGACTGTCCTGAAGTGGTTGCGATAGATGGTCAGAAGGACAGGGGTTCTGCCGGTTTTACAGTGAATGATCCCAGGGGAACACATTAAAAGGAGAATCGGCAAGAGGAGGGGTTTTGACGGTCAAGAGGGGACGGGCCAGGTCGCATCTACCGGTGAGATCAATCCATTACACAATCCCGCATTTACAGATACAAGCTTTGAATGTACAAGCGTTTAGGGAAATTGTAGATTATCAGGTTACACCCACACTTATTCTTACGATTAATGGTAAACAGACTTTTATTGTGTTGTTGTCCAGTTAATTTGCTAGCTAGAGATTTGATGACACAGTTAGGGATCACGTTAGACGGTTCTGGTAAAGGCATACGAATCACACGTCGTGTTTTCCAAGCAGTTAGCCGTGATGTGTGACCTGTTTATTTTTGCTATGCATGGGATTTAGATTGTGAAGGACCTAGGGCGGTTTCGCTGGAGTTAGTGAATAAAGCAATAGCTAGGATAGACAATGCCTCGGCCCAGTTGATGGATGTGGATGACTTGCATTGCCAGATGAAGGTTTCGGGAAGTCGCGATAGTGGGTTTGCGGAAGTATGGTTAGGTGGTGTAGTGAGTGATTTGTTGTCGGGTGAATATCTGTGCTGGTGTTCGGAAAGTTTTGTGCATGGTCTGTGCGGTCAGTGGGGGAGGTGTCTCGTTTAAGTTGAGGGGTCCCCCCCCCATGTGTCCCTAGCTCAGCCGGTGTTTAGTGGATGGGACAGCGTAGGTCCCTGGATAAAGAATTGTGATGACGCGGTGGACTGGGTCCCAGATATGATGTGGGGCTGATTAATAACGCACAGCCTCTAGTGGTTACACCTCGGGGACCCCACAGACCATGCCAGGCTCCATACCCACTGGAAGCGGAGGCTATTGATAGAATAACTCCTGTGTTTAAGGCTTTATTAGAGAAAGGCATAATTGTTCCATGTCCAGACAGCCCCTGCCGCACTCCTATTGTTCCAGTAAAGGAGGCCAGGGTTGTTGGACAACCTGTGGCTTGGCGATTTGTGCAAGATTTGAAAGAAGTTAATGAAGCAGTATCTATGCGCGCACTGATTGTTGTTAAATGTGGTGTTTTTCAGTAATTGGGTTTGGGTTTCCCTGTGCACGAGGGCTCCAATGTTTTTTTCAGGTAATATGTGTATTTGATCACGTTTACCGTGGTGGCGGTTCGACTGCCTAATGTTTTAGTGGTTCTGTTCGTGACATGCGTACGGCTGCCTGGAAGTGCTCTTGGGTGCTTTTGCATTGGTGATTTTCTGTTTGGTTTGTTTTCTTATGGTACTCTTATCGTACACACGCCGTTTCGGCTATCATGTTTTCTCTCTCCTTCTCTGGAGAGGACCAGAAGTAGAATCCTGGTTCCACTGGGTACTTAGTTTTTGACGTTGCGCGTCACAGTTATGTCTGGAGCGGTTGGCCTTTGGCTCCGATTCAGTCCGGGCCTATGGAGGCCTCAGTTAGAATTTGCTACTCCGTGTTGAGCTGTTAGCTCAACATTTAACGTTTGGACAATGCGAATTTTAGTTTGTGGTTGTATGTGCTTTTTTTTGTTTTTATGGGAATATGTTAAATGAATAATTGGTTTAGATATAGGGTTTTCTTTTTCCGCTTGCCCATAGTTGCGAGTGTTAATGACAACTCTATATCCTTTGGGGACTTTTGAGATATTCTGTCGATTCACGTTTCTCCACAGATACGTGGCCTACTTCACTTTTGATTTACTTTGGTTGGCTGAAACATTTATTTCTATTTTGCTTTTGTGTTTTTGGCGGTCACGATATCGGCCTGTGATATTCAGTTTTCAGTTTTCTGTTTTTCCCTTAATTTGATGTACGCGGCCAGTCTGCGTTCTTTGGATGTTCGATTCGGGTCTGATTACTGTTTATTTTCTTTTGGGGTATTTCCTGGTATTATCTCTCATGTGTTTTTTGCTCACAAGGGATTATAAGATATGAGCTTAGAGCTCAAAGTCAAACATATGAGAAGTTATGACAAAGTGTTTTCCCTGTTTGGATAGCTATGATATCATACTGGTATCCCGTATGCCGCATATGTCACGGTACCGTCACAGGACGGGACCTCCCCTGTTCGCGTAGCCTTCCGGCGTTCGACGTCGCCGGCCTTTTAGTCACCATCGTGTGTGTTGTGTCCTGTTTTCCCCATGTCCTGTGAACGCATCCTTCCCTGATTCCTTACAGGTGCTGCCTGTTAACTCAGTACTTAAGCCCTTGTGTTTTCTAGTCTCTGTGTCCGTGATTGTTACTTGTATGCGTGTCTGCTGGCATATGTGTTTCCGCCACAGCCAGTTTATCTTTCTGTCCGTATAACCATTGTGTGCCCCAATAAACGGCACCGTTGAAGGTTTCCCTGCGCCTTGGTCTCTTCCCTCACACCACGCATCACAGAATCACGGACCTATTACTATGGACCAAGCGGGGAATGCCTCACCAGCTCCAGCTTCAGCTGCTATGGAGCAGCGTCTTGCCGAACACAACGCCATGCTCGGCCACCTACGTGACGCCGTCACAGAAATCCTCCACCGGCTTCCCGTGTCTCCGGCTCCACCTGCACCAGCGCCTGCTCCTGCTCCGACACCTATGGGCGGCATGCCCATCACCCTTCCACGGGAATATACGGGTCGTCCTTCGGAGTGCCAGGGATTCTTGCTACAGCTGGACCTTGTCTTCAGCAGCAGGCCGTATCCTCCGTCCAGCCGGGAACGGGTTTCGGCATTGATCTCCTGCCTCGCCGGGAAGGCTCTTGCGTGGGCAAACGCAGTGTGGAGAGGGTCCGGACCAGAGCTGGACGATTATGGCCTGTTCGTCCGCAACTTCCGGATGGTGTTCGACCATCCGCCCCAGGGGCGTGAGGCAGGGGAACGCCTGTTTTTCCTCCGCCAGGGGCAGCGGAGTGTACAGGAGTTTGCTCTGGAATTCCGGACCCTGGCCGCGGAGTCGGGGTGGTGCGAGCACGCACTGCGGGACGCGTTTGTGTGCAGTCTCGATGCGGGGGTTCGCCAGGAGCTCGCGTGCCGTGACGTCACCGCCAGTTTGGACGAGCTCATCTCCATGGCCACCCGTCTGGATAACATCATGGCCAGTCGGAGTCAGCAACGGGGACCCAGTCCGTCCATTCCAAATCACCCGCCTGCCACGGAGGCCATGGAGATGGGGTCGTCGCAGCGTCGCTCCCGGGACTCACCCCCGCATGCGCACCAGACGCACACCCCCCGAGGAAATGATCCGGGCGAGGTAGGAACAAACGTGGCACCCATACCTGTCGTCAGGTAACGCGACATCATATCCCGTGGGAGCCATCCGTTGACCACCTCCAAATACCTGTTTCGTTCCCACACATCCCCGTTCGTAATCCGTGCCTAGCTTTAGTAGATTCCGGGGCACCGGGTAATTACATCGATTCCGCCATTGCCGAACGATACCACATACCACTAAGGGCTGTCTCTCCTCCCATCCCTATCCGGTCCATCGACCAACAGACGTTAGGCATGGGAGCAGTGACACAAGTCACCGTTCCGTTACACATGCAGTGTGGCCAACATGCAGAGGATATTTCCTTTTACGTAATTTCGGCTCCAACTTTCCCTGTCATATTAGGACTTCCGTGGTTGGCACTGCATGATCCCTCGTTTTCATGGTCACGGCGGGTTCTCACGGGTTGGTCTCATGGGTGTCAGGGGAAGTGCATTGGGGCGTCTATTTGTAGTACTACGGTGGAAAGTCCGTTCACTGTTTCCACTGTGCGCATTCCTCCTGAATATCGAGACCTTGCACGCGTCTTTAGTAAGACGCAGGCCAGTAAATTACCCCCACATAGGTCTGGGGATTGCGCGAAAGAGCTGCGTGCTGGTTGTGCATTACCCAAAAGCCGAATATATCCCCTGTCTCGCACGGAGACGGAGGTAATGTCTGAGTATATCACCGAGGCATTGCGGCAGGGATACATTCGGTCTTCCACATCATCCGCCTCCTCCAGTTTTTTCTTCGTAAAGAAAAAGGACGGTGGTTTACGTCCTTGCATTGACTCTAGAGCGCTGAACGAGGTTACGGTGAGGTATACCTACCCGTTGCCATTGATCGGTCCGCTTATGGAATCAATGCATGGAGCCCGGTTCTTTACGAAGTTGGACTTGCGGAGTGCTTACAATTTAGTCCGTATCCGAGAGGGGGATGAGTGGAAGACAGCATTCAGTACCACAT
>JACXGK010004553.1:0-19127 GCA_016801125.1 Novumbra hubbsi
AGGTTTACTACTGCACATTAACGCCAGGGTCAAGGTTTACTACTGCACATTAACGCCAGGGTCAAGGTTTACTACTGCACATTAACGCCAGGGTCAAGGTTTACTACTGCACATTAACGCCAGGGTCAAGGTTTACTACTGCACCTTAACGCCAGGATCAAGGTTAAATCCCAGTGCTGCTAAAAGTGTGGTGTCACAGTCCAAATATTTTTTTTGTTCACTGTAGTTACAACATCTAGTGTTTATTTATAATCATAGTTATAACAGAATAGATTAAATTATCAATCCCCTTAAGTTTTGAGCAAGTTTAGCAATTCAATTGCTGGTGACTGTATGCTTTGAAGTCATACCGAATGCAGAGCGACAATATTGACCAATTGGTTTTCGCTAGAAGAGAACTTAAAAAGAAAATGTCAAACAAGCGGCCTTAAAATCGTTTTTCATCCAAGCAGAAAATTCAATCTCATGGGTGGTAGGAAAACAAAAACAATTGATTGAAGATGATTTCAGGGTTTCTGTCAATAAGTACAGCATGAGGCGACTGCCTCAGCATCTGAGAAACCAGCCAGTGGGCAAATCAGAAAACATTTTCCTCACGCTAATTCACACTGCCAACATGTGAGACATGCCTGATAGACAAATGCAGCTTCCTCAGCCTCGAAGAACAAGACATCTCTGCTAGCACTTCGGGTGAGGGCACATTTTTATACATTTTGTATTTGAGCTTTATTTAACCATGCAAGTCAATTAAAAACAAATTCTTGTTTACAATGACGGCCTTGGCAAGTGGGAAAAGGTCTCCTGGTAGGATGGGCTAAGATTAAAAATAAAAATGTAGGAAAAACAAACAACACAGGCACATGGCACAACAGCACAAAAAATACAAATGCATAAGAAACACATCAGGAAAATTGAGACACCACAAAACTACATGAAGAAAGACCTAAAAATACAACATGGTAGCATAGTAGCAGGAGCATGTTAGCAACATAGTATGACAACCACTGAACACCGCAGGAACACAACATAGAAGGAACAAAGTACGATAACGCTTAAACACAGCAAGAACACAACATAGTGCCAACATAGTTTGAAAACCCCTGAACACCGCACAAACACAACATGGTAGCAACATGGTATGAAAACCCCTGAACACGGCAGGAACACAACATGATGGCAACATAGTATGAAAACCCCAGAACACGACTGGAACACAACACGGTAGGAACTTAGAACGACAACCACAGAACACACCATTGCAAGAACATTTCATTAAGAAAATGTTGTCAATTGGATGGAAAATCTAGAGGAATTCTCACCGACGGGGAGGTAAAACAAATGCGTGCAAAAATAAGAACTAAGCCTTTTGTGTATCAACAAATTCAGGGATCTTTTATAGCAGCTCTCGAAACACAGAACAAACACAGAACAAACACTTCACACGTTGAATTCATATGTCGGTTTAGTATAGCATGACACAACATGGCAGCAATAGAACACAGACCAATGTATGTTCCGCATAAAAGAGCTAGAAGAACACAATAGCAGAGGGAAAAGCACATCCCATGAAATGGGCAGTAAAATCCCTTCTCACTACAGAGGTGCTGCTGCTGTAGGGAGGTCCTGCCAAGGCCATGCTACAAACCCCTCAGACATGCACCAACGTGTCACATCCACAACACAGGCAATTAGCAGGCCAGAGAGAAAACGAGAAAATCCGGACCTGGGGATCTGATCTTGATTAGCCTCAATAACAAAAATAAAGAAATAAAGAAATAATTCCCAGTGTACAGTGTAACAGCAGATAAGCCATTGACTGCAGCTGAACTGTGCCAACCATTACAAAACACACAGGCGCACAGGGTTATAATAGGCTTTCCCCAACGGAGATGTGGGGCCGACGTTGTGCTGGTTTACTGTTTACTGTGTGCCTGTGAGTGAGGCAGTGTCTCCATGGGGAGCACTGGGAACGCTCTTCATCTTGCGATGACTGTTAGGTTATTATGCACCTGTGGTGCACTGCGAGCTTAGGAATGCCATCATGGTATTTTACAGGCCGCTTCACCACCTAGATGGGGCGAAGGAATGGATTTATTTCATGGCATCACAGGTTTTGATGCGGTTTTAAGCCTCACGACTGTACAGTCATATTCCCTGGGTTAGGGTAAAACGGTTGGATAGGAAGATTATCGGTATAGTGAATGCAAAAAGAACATCAGGCTGTTAATGACTTGCATCACCTGAAACGTTTTAGATAATGCCTCCAAAAACATTGTCTAGACATTAATTGGTAAACTTTGGGTTTGTGAAAAGTCCCCACTTGGTAGGCGTTGACCTGCTTGGTCATTTTGCCCATTTTACAGGTGGTGGATGAGATCCAACATGTTAGCCTAGTATTCCTTCATCAAAAGAACACTGCAGGCCTGGTGGTCAAGGACAATAACTACTCATCCTCTTATTTCTGAATACTAGAGCTATTGAGGAGAAGAAAATAACTGAGAGTGACCAAGTAAGAACAAGTTCCAGACTTGACTCCAGTGGAAAACCGCTGGCTAAATAAGTCAGTGGGCGCTCCATCGATCAACTCTGCCTGCCTGCTGTGGGTGGGAGATGTAAACGCCTGCATCCATTCTAGGATGCCAAAGGCTTTAAAGCCATGAGAGCTGGGACTCGCTAAAGCGGCGTTACGTAACCATACAAATGAGGGGATTGTTGTCCTCAACAGACTAGATCTAAAGCAGGAGGAGTAGACGGACAAATTGGATATTATTTATGCTGCTTCCTTACAAATGGAAAACATAAATACATACACAGAGAGAAAGTTGCTTAGGGTGAGAACCTGATCTAGTCCCGGTTTAAAACCACGGTTTAGTTAGGGCAGACTGCACACGGAGAGAGACTGCACCAAAAAGAGAAAGAGAAGAGAGAGCCATAAAGAATGGAAAGTGAAAACGTACACAGGTCTGCAGATGACCAGGTCTCCCGTGTTGGTACCATAGGCCAGCCCCTGGCCAGGCTCCGGGAGCCATCGGGCCGAGTTGATGTTGACATGTCTCGGCTGGTCAGCCACCATGGGGTACAGCACATCAAACATCCTCTGGAGGTAGAATGGAAATAGGGAAAGAAAGTCAATACCAGACCCAACAAACAGCATGACAATCAATTGCATTAGCACCGTTTCCTCACCATCTTCCCGCATTATTTTCGCCCGTTTTCCCTTCGGTGTTATGATTGCGGTTACAAAACTCCTGACAGTGTGTGTCACTAGTGTGTGAATAATAGGACAACTGCGTTAGGACCTAAGTATGTCGATGAGGCGATTAGCGCTGCCATGTCACAAAGCATAGAGCTGTTCCCAGTCTTAACGGTTGGCTGTCCGGTTAATGAATGTAGTGCATGGGTAGACATTGTCAGAGTGTTCATTTCATTTCTGTCACCCGGGCTTGTCACAGCACCTCTCAGTTTGACAAGAAAACACTGCCATGACAACCGTATCAGATGACGGACACAGGTACTATACATCCTGGCTCTGCGTTGTATGTTCGGTACCCTGCGAAGATGAACGACCACATCCCAGTCTTAAACTACTCCGCCAGAGAGATTTTTTCCCCCCTCAAGAACAAAGGAGAGTGTAGTGAGAAATGGTTTCATTCATCTCCAAAAGTGGAAGCAAGACAGCAGAATTGGGGATCTGCGTGAGAGCTGTCAGCGCTGGCAGTTCAGTGAGCCTCTTGGGGCTGTGTGTACACTGACATAACTTGGACTGTGTGTACACCGACATAACTTGGGCTGTGTGTACACTGACATAACTTGGACTGTGTGTACACCGACATAACTTGGGCTATGTGTACACCGACATAACTTGGGCTGTGTGTACACTGACATAACTTGGGCTGTGTGTACACTGACATAACTTGGGCTGTGTGTACACTGACATAACTTGGGCTGTGTGTACACTGACATAACTTGGGCGGTGTGTACACTGACATAACTTGGGCGGTGTGTACACTGACATAACTTGGGCGGTGTGTACACTGACATAACTTGGGCGGTGTGTACACTGACATAACTTGGGCGGTGTGTCAGCTGTGCTAGCAAATAATTCAACCAATTCAAAACAACACATCTAAGACAATTTTTCTTCCTATGATATGTATTCCAAATTTCCAAATAAACAACAAGTCATCAATGGGAAGCATATGGTTGTGCAACACCTCTTCAACCTAATATAAATAGGACTCAGTATGTTAACTACAAATGCTGCTTTTAATCACTTTTCAAAAAGCAAAATACTGCATTTCTTTGTTGGCAATTTCCTTTACTTGGCACATTCAAATATGACCCTTCCTGTAGGGACTATTTGTCTCGCTAACGTAATTTGGAAGCAAGTTGACGAATTGGGGATATGTTATATCATATTGTGCTATACAGGGAAAAGAAACGTGCTGAAAAGAAGCAAGTTGTTAAATGTATACGGAACTAAGTCAAAAATCCTGACCTACCCACGCCTTCATATAGAGCCTGTGAAAAGATCCCCTTAGTGTTGGTATTCAATGTGGAACTGTACAGGGAAATATGTATCCCAGAGGTATTCAACCCTCCCCACAGGCACCCCCAGCCATTTCATGTATTTGATGCATTCCAGAGCTAGCACACCTGATTACACTTGTCAGATAATAATCAAGCCCTTAATTAGTAAATCACATGTGCCAGTTCTGGGCTTGAATGTATGTGGGTCCATGAGAGGGTTTAATACATCTTTTTTTATCCATGTTGTCTAGCATACAATATAGTTAGTTTTAACTGGACTAAAATACAAGACATTTAAGGGATAAACAACAACATTCTGTACAGTTCTTTGGAAATAATGTACAATGCAACAGTACGATGTGTGGTAGAGTTTCTTTTCTGCCAAGTTCATTTGTAATGTACAGAACAGAAGAGTGGTTCTTCCGCTTACGCCATAGTGGTTAAGTGTGTTCTATATACAGCGCATTCGGAGAGTATCCAGACTAATTTATGTTTTACACATTTTGAGACGTTACTGCCTTATTCTCAAATGGAATCAAAACAGGTTTTACTCACAACACCCAATAATGACCAAACAACAACTAGTTTTTAAAAATAAAAAAATGTTTACACAAGTATTCAGATCCTTCACATATTCTTGAAGCCCTAGTAGCAGTGATTACAGCCTAGGCACAACTCTATTTAGGGGCTAGATTTTCATGTTTCTCACAATCTAAGAGTCCTTTGGTTGCCTTTTGACAGACCGCAAGTGGGCTGTCATTTTACTTTTACTAAGGAGTGGTTTCCATACAGCCATTCTATTATATAGGCCTGAATGGTTGTCCTTCTGAATTGTTACAGTAGGTTCTCCACACAGGACCTTTGGATCGTGGTCAGAGTGACCATATGTTCTTGGTCATTATAAGGATTATTTAAGTAGTTAGAATGTTTTAGGGCAAGTTGAAAAGCAATCATTAATATTCAATAATGTAGCTGACAACCACAAAGTAACTTATACAGGGTGTAGTTTGGTTTATTTTTTAATTCCTCAAAATACAGAATTTTAAGGAATTCTAGTAATGGGAAGGTTGACTCTTTCTACTTATTCAGATTTTGTTGAAGTAATTTAGTGAAAAAATCCATTGACTCTTTGTTTATTGGAGTCTAGATCATCAAGGAAGGACCTGTACTTGTGAATGGTAAACTTAAGACTTACATTTCATTAAGCATAGTGTGCTTTTTGCTGTAATTTGTGAAGGACTTGTAAAAATGTGCTTTAATTAAAAAAGGTATATTTCTGACTACTAGTCACATTTACTGAGTAGTTCTCAGGTTTTCTGGAAGGAGGGTTTGGTTTAGCAAGAGTGTACTGTATGTTTTGGTCCTATTAAGCCGTGTCTGTCATAATACTCCATAATCAACCAATTTCTTACATGCTCCAGCAGGCAACCAATTGTCTAAAAACTAAAACTGTCTTTCTCGGAAAACGCTGCCTGCAGATTGATCGATTTTCTCAGTGCACGTGAAACAAACAGGTGTTTTTCAAAGAAATAGGTTAGAATACTGAATATGAAAGCCTTTTAAACAATGTTCATTTGAATAAATCATTATTGTTTTCAATTGTTATGCAAAGGCTGAGTGTATGTTTTGGTTCTATATAGCTGTGTCTATAAGAAAATTCAAGAATAAAAATTTATTTTCACCAGGTATTATTATTACTATTACCAATCCAATTTACTTCTCTGGGAAGAGATACGAACCGTTTTTTGGTGGGAGCATTGAAACAGAGTACTGCGTTCAATCTTGCCAGATCCTATTATACAACTACAATCTTCCAGCCATTCAAACAGACAGTCAAACTGAATGATTTGCTCAGGGTTTTACTTAAGTCAGTAAAAACAGTTGGTCAAAAAGAATAAAAGATTCTCATCACTAATGCACTGCTATAATTAATTCACATTCTTAACAGCTTGCGAGCAGCTAGCCTTTCTTGAAAATATAATCATTATATTATAATGGTGAATAAAAAGTTGTTGACAAAATGTAGTCAGGCGTGATCTGAATACCCAGCTAGTTAAAGTAGCTACTAACCAGAAACAATGTCAGGCAAGTTTTAAACAAATGACCCCAATCATACCTACGATAGTTAGGACTAATTAATGTCCAGCCCTTGTTGCCTGCATTTCCTATCAGGAATAATAACTTGGTAAAGAGTTGATGTTTTTGCTTTATGGAAGACATTTGATAGGGGTATTCCTTTTAAACAAATCAAGAATTGGCTTTTATGAATAATGAAACAGTATTTCAAATCGACACAACATGTCTAATTGGCACAATTAAGTGCATTGCTCCTCGCTGCTCTCTTTAAAACCTATGGCTGGTTAGAACAAGTCTGTCACATAAATACACCACTGGCAATGTGAGGGGTTTAGAGTAAGAGTTACTGGTGCTGGCCCCGACAATTTCCTCTCAATTATCGAATAGCCTAGTTGCCATGGCTACATGGCATCTTCAAAACGGGTGAGGGACAGAGAACATCATAGACAGCGAGAGGCAGAGGGAGACAGACAGGAAAGAAAAAAAAGAAGAAAAAAAAAAATCAAAGTGGCACCCTGGTGCTGTTTACTCAGCCGAGTCATTAGAGGAGGCCCAGGGAGTGGGCCTGGTTCCTGCTTTCATCAGGGCCTCTGGGAGCTGCTGGCTCTTGGGTGACCATGTGATACTGGGGCCGTTCTGGGTCACTGGGGTGTCACAGATAGACCCCCAGCCCTGCATAACGCACAATAAACCATTCATTCTTTACAGGACACCCCCCACAAGCCTTGCTGCGTTCTAAAACACAGTGCCTCTGTGCGAACTCATGCTTAGCCAGCAGGCAGCAGGCTTTCAAAGACTTTTCCAGTTAACTTAAATGTGGGACACAATAATCACGTTAATCAGTTTAAAACACTGCCCCTCACAGGGTGGGTGTGTTCCAGGAAACTGTCCCCAGTACTGGTGGCACAGGTAGTGTGTTTCCTGTCACTCTGCTGACACAAGTTCAACCCGAGTACGCGGCAACGCCAATGATTCATATGTGAATGTGGGGAAACTAATTTCACAGAGAGGAAAAGGAACAACCTTCACTTTAATCTGGAAGGGAAGATCCGGAACTCATTGTTAATGAAAGAGTAGGGAGAAGGATCCTCTGCTAGACGTGTTACTTAATTACAGTAGGACATTACCAGCTGGTACCAGTACATCAAAAAACAACGCCTGCAACTGAAGGCATGTGAAAGTACACATTGATTTCAAGTAGAATTTCTATTTCTTGGTTATTGGAGAGAAGAAAACTTAAGCAGATCAATAAAGATGGATGCACTCTGTTTGGTCCCTTCCGAATCCATTCAAGAGTTAATGCAGACTTGCAAGCATCTGTTTGCCTGTTTGCGGTTGTTACCCTGGCTGGGTGTTGTGAAATAGGACTGGAGTCACAAGGGCTTTATTGAAGTACTGCGCTGTATTGATTTGTACGTCGGTTTCTCACAATCTTCCTCAGTTGGTTTTCGAGATAATGAGGGGAAAGCTATTGTTCATCCCAAAACAATAATGGAGATGGAGCAGCTATTTATAGCTCAGGGTCTACCCAGATCGCATCTACAACAATAGACAAGAGTAGACTCTTTACCAGCAAAAATAAGATCAATATGTACATATCCTTTAGCCCCAGAGGTTTCCTATCATTACTGCCACTATGAGGACGCTCACAGATAATACAGATTCTTACCGGCATTCTTGTGTTGAATGCAAATAAAGCGGGATCGACAAGCAATGACAAAAGCACACATCGATGCCATAGTACTTGGTTTGTTCCTGAGCAAAGGTCAGCAACGGCCAAACTCACCCTCATGGAGGTCTCTCCGCCATGAGGCTGTTGCAGGCGGAACACTTGTGCTACCATGTGGTCTGTTGTGTGGTGGAACAGGATCCTGCGAGAGGCTAGACCCACCATCACGTAGCGGCTCATGGGAGACAGGCTGACCGAGATGACATTAAGACCTGGACAGAAGAGATACACTGTTACTTTACCTTATGTTGAATGTGGCTAGTGGCAATGTCAACATCGACCACTTTGTCCAGCTTATAAAGTCCAACCAGACGCCACAGACATTTCGGCAGAAAACTTGGATTGCGTTCTGAATGTCTCTAGACCGAGCAATAGTAAATAACAGACAACAGGAACCACGCAATTGCACCACTGTGCTGCCTTTGATGTCTTTGACTGATGTACGCTACCGTAAGCAGGCTAATGCAAGTCGGTTTCATATTACTAACCAGAAAGTGCTTGATGTATTTTCTGACAACTGTTAGACGCTGGTTTCAACTTCAGAAACAAACAATAAAAAAGGTTATCATTAAAGGCAAGAGTTTGTAATACTATAATACAAATATGGAGTATTTCCAAAGTGATGAGACTTGCTGCACACACCTGCTAAACATCACAAGGTCCTTTTTGTGTACATGGTGGAGCTGTTTTCCAGGCGAAAGAATTGAAAAGTGTTTGTACTTTTACAAGTATCTGACAAATGTAAATATATATACAACTGTATGCAAAGCCACTGTGGGTATAGACTTCCACTAAATAATGAGTTTTGTATTTTACGGCTAAGTTAATTAAGTAGGCCTCCCACAAGCCCACATCTACTTAGCACCGAAAAAGCCTTGCCTAAATGAAAGCTTTAATTGGCCTTTATCTAGCTTCATGCTTAATACTCCTTAATTAATCAAGAAAAAAAACTTACACAATACTGCTGAAAAGGGTCTGAAGATGCAATCAGGAAGACTGATAGGACACAATTACATGTCTGAACAAAGCTTAGCAGCCTTTGTCGCTCAGTAAGAAGAAGACCAACCAAATCGTTTGGAGTAGAGCATCTCGCCCAGGTTGTGCGGTGCTAGGGAGAACACGGCCAGGATGCCTTCGTCGGCGAAGCCCCGCTGGCCTGGTACGAACACGGCCAGGAGCTGCCCGTCGACGGAGATGTCACAGCTGGCGTCGTTGTAGACCTTGCAGCTCTGCACCAGCACGTTGACCGAGGCTGCAGGGTCAGGACGAGAGGGGAAACAGGCGTGAGGCGTTCCGTTTCACCCGTCCATTGAGTAGGACGTTGGTACCCATCCACTATAGGATGAGGTCATACTGATAGAGATGAACAAAGCTAAAAGGGAGAAAGGGAAGAAACCGGAAGGTTGACAGACTAGCATTTGCTTATGATGGAGTCATGGACTGTGGGGATAAATGTTCTCCCGGTCTTAAGAAAGTCTTGAGGCGCTCACACTGATGTCAGTCCAAAACTATAGCAGCACGAAACAAACCTAAAACATTGGCTATTCTAATGTACATCACAGTCACAACTGTTTGCTTTGTTTTTATTGTGGGGGGAAAAGGGGATAAACAGCCAGGCCTTCTTCTTGATGGTGTGTTGAGAAAACAAATGGAAACGGGGTCATTTACCAAAAGTTAAAATTGAGAAAGGCAAATTCTTTTTTGTAAAAGTGAGAAATAACAATCACTCAAATATTACATTTGGCAATGATCATAATGAGACATTCCAACACACAGCCAGATCACTTGCCGTCTCCCAAGAGGAGAGAACAATCCAGTCCTCCAAACATAATTAAGTCATAGAAGGTTGAGGGGGCAATACTGGCTACAACAACTGTACTGACAAGATCATGTATTGATGTAAATGGACTGAATAAAATGCATTCCTGTTCTAGATTTAAACAATGTAATCGCTACATGTCCACAGTGAGTGATCTGCTCCCAGGGCCTCCTGACCGCTGGATGGGCTCCGGACTCTGGGTTCTACGCTTACAGTTGACAGTCAATTAAGTTACAATGTACAAAGGCTTTAAAATATGGTAGTGCCTAGTGAGTTATACAGCGGAAGTGAAACAATCCACAAGAGTATTGGCAAAGGCTTGAGATCGATACTTCATTTATGCATTCAACTAAAGAAACCCATTTCCTGAAAGCTAATGGTCACATAGGAGTATAAGTGGAAAAAAGTTGAGTAATAAACACTTCTTGTTCTTTTTCCAAAAATAAATGATATTTCTCTACAAAGATCTTAGTAGCTGACACCATTGACGGCTTTGTCTAGTCTTTTTGGGGTCGCTTTATTGCAAATATTAAAATAATGTCTCAAAACATAACCGTCCTACATCTATATCACCTACAAAAGCCTGGACCTACCCATCTTAGCACACTCAAATTAATCAAGTGTATACTGTACACAATGAAGGGCTTATATTTCATTCCCTTCGAGGACACAGCTGTAGTTGCCCCTTGGGTGAAATTAATTTAATTGCTTTTAAAGATTAAAGTGTTTGCCAGTGGAGCAAAAGGGGAACAGCCCCATCTAACTTCAGTCAATGCTCAAACCCTACACCCCTACCTTAACTACGTAATGCCACCTCTGATCTTTTGGCCTTCCCACCCAATGAGAATCAATGCACTAACCAAATAATCTGGATTATAGTGTCTACTAAATGTTAGGCTGGACAAAGGCACCTAAACCAACTTCTCCTATTAACAACAGGCCTTCAGTAGGTAAAATGAGATGTGTTTGTCTGGATTGGAAATACTGGTCTACATGGTCCTCGCCTGCCCACACCATCAGTGAGGAAGCTCTCCTTTTAATAACCCAGACCAATACCGTCTCTCTGTCACAGTAAAAATACCGCTGGGTCTACTGGGTGGCAATGAGCAGGTGGCTGGTGAATGATGGGGTCTCCTCCGCATTGAGTTGGGACACACTTTGCAGACCCGACCGGGGGTGATCGTAGCTGGTTGCAGGCAAGATTTAAGCTGGGCCGTTTAATTAAGTAAAGCTGTGATGTAGTAGCGGCGTGGGCCAGAGCGGACCCTGTGTTTTACTCTGTGACAGCATTATGAACGCAATCCGTCTAGCCCAGCTAAACAGAGTAACTTGGGCTTTCCATGCACGCCTGGGGAAACAGCGGTTTGAGGCTTCTACTAACAAACACACATTTAGAGGTGCACAGTATACAATGCAAAACTAACTGAGTGAGCGTGCTGTGTTCTGCACAAAAGCCCATCAGCCTCCATAAACATTTGATCTACACTCAGCCTCAGTTACTTTTTAAGTTTAAATTGACAACTTTGTTAAAGTAGACTATTTCTTCAAAAACACACAAATACTAGTTCAGAAAATTCTGCTAAAAAGCAATACAATTCCCATGATTTGGGGACTATCCAAGGATGAACGTGATTTGGGCACAGAAGATTCGAGTTTTGAGTTGAGCCAATGACAGAAATACCAATGGTTTAAATCTCAAACCAACAAGCCAAAAAAATCAGTTTGTGTGTCATTGAACATGGGGCTGAACACTAACCACTCCTGAGCCCAAAGTAAATCTGAAGTAAACTAAATTACAAAAAATGTAAACCTTAAGTTTTTAATAAAAACAACATCTTGAAAAACTACTCAAAATTCATTGAACAGGTAATCACCACAGTATAACACCAAGACAATTAAACTTCAGGGACCTAAATCTGTCAAGTTAGGAAGCATAAGAGGTTGTAAATCAATGTCACCTTTTTTGGTCCTAATGAAAGTGCCAACAGGTGCACTGAAGAGGAAAGAGCAGGACAACCCCCAAAAAGGTAATGGTTTTGCAGGTGGTGGCCACAGACAATTGCTCTTGCATGATCCTTCCTGACTGATTCTGCTCAAATTTAGCATTTTGCTAGTGTCCTTGTCACTACTGGTAGCATAAGGTGGTACCTGCAGCCCATTCAAGTTGCACAGGTAGTCCAGCTCCTCCAGAATGGCACATGGCAAAGTTTGCCGTGTCTCCCAGCAGACTCAAGAGTATGTTGGAGATTTCAGGAAATGGGCCTTTACACACGGAAAGCAGGGTTGGACAGAAAAAGGCATCAACTCAGCAGCAGGACCGGTATCTGCTCCTTTGTGTTAGGAGGAACACTGCCAGAGCCCTACAAAATGTCTTACAGTGGGCTACTGGTGTGAATGTTTCTGCGTGAGGGCCCTACATCCTTTAGTGGGACCAGTGCTAACAGCCCAGCACCGTGCAGCTCGATCGGCATTTGCCAAAATACACCAGAATTGGCATGTTTGCCATTGGTGCCTGTTCTCTAAACAGATAAGAGCCGGTTCAAGCAAAGCACCTGTGACAGATGAGAGCCTGGAGACACCGTGGTGAATGTTATGAAGCCTGCAACATCATCCAGCATGACCAGTTTTGGAAGTGATGGTCTTGGGAGGCATATCTTTGGAAGATTCACAGAAACCTTCATATGCTAGCCAACAGTAGCATGACTGCTGTTTGGTATGGGGAGGAAATCCTCAGAACCATCGTCAGACCTTAAACTGGTGCAGTGGGCCCTGGGTTCCTCCTGGACAATGCCGGCTTGTCCAGGAGGAAGTGGCCAGAGTGTGAAGCCAGTTCCTGGATGACAAAGGCATTGATGCCAGCAACCGGCCCTCACGTTCCCCAGACCTGAATCGAATCGAGAACCTCAGGGACATTATACATTGGTGCATCTAACGCCACCAAGTAGTACCAAAGACTGTCCAGGTGCGAACTGATGTCCTGATCCAGGTCTGGGAGGAGATCCCCTGGATACTATCTGCTGTCCCATCAGGTGCATGCCCAGACATCGTCGGGAGCACATACAGGCACGTGGGTAGTGCACACAGACAAGTAGGAGGTGCCATACAAACTACAAAGTCACACTGAGTTGCCGTGATGAAATTCACACAAGTTTGAACAGCCTGTGATTTTAACTGTTTACTTAGATTTCCGGTGTGAGTTTCGATCCAACCCTCAGCTGGTTGGGGATTTTGGTTTCCATTGAACGTTGTTACATCATTTTGTTCTCAACAAATTACACAAGGTACAGAAAAAGGTTTTGATCTTTAATATATTTTGTTTGTCAAGACCTGATGGGTGATTTAAGTGTTCCCTTAATATTTTAGAGCAGGGTACATTAAGGCAAATAGAGTAATCAAATTACTGTGGCCAGAAACCCCTAATCAGTTTTTCGTCACTGTAAAGTAGGCTAATTTAAATTAATGGTTGGTATTTCTGACATAAACAACAATAGAAATAATGGGTTGTGTAAAACGTAAATGCATTTGTGTGATACACAAAAAGCATGAGTGGATAATTGTTAAAATGAAAACTGATACTTTGTAATGACATGCTATATGCAGTCACATTCAAATGGCAAAAAAATATATTTATTTACTAGGAAATTAATCCTCACATCCCCACAGCAATAAAATTAGCCCAGCATCCTGCCAACATTCAGCAAGGTGCAATCTTTAATATATCACTCTGATGAGATGGGGCACACACCCACAGAACCAATGGGTTTGTAAGGTTAGAGAATGTTTTTTGTATTGATTGAGTACCCCAAAAAGCCACAGATAAACTCTAATTCAATCATTATGGATTGGGTGGATTAGTTGGAAAGTTGAATCAGAAGCATTTCTCCAGAGCTAGCTTTGGGGTAGGTGAGTTAGTAAACACTCACCTACTGCATATTAGTTCACCTGGTTTTTACATCACTTGACACGACTAACCTTTGTATCCTTCGTTAGTCATCTCCCAAAATGGTTTGAATGGAGGAAGCCTAACTTCAAACTTTCTTGGAGGATTGCCCCTCTAAGAGCTTCCTCTTGCTCTCCCGGCCTCTTTCCAAAAATGATCTGGCAGGGTGTGTCACACTACAAATGAGCTTTCCCCTTTTCAGCCACTCTCCAGAGGGATGTTCTGACAGTAAGGGCGCAAAGCTCTGACTAAGTAGGGATGAGAGGAGAGACACTTTTGTGGCCCCACTCGTATGTTTCCTAATCTAGGACAGGTCTGGGAGGAGAAGATGGGAGCTTCCTGGCTATTCGATCTTGTTTTTCTTGGCAATGTTGGCTCTCGATCCTTTCTCCCACAGCAGGCGTACTGGGTGGATTTGCCAAAGACAGAGGATTTTGTATCACAGAACCAAAATGCAGTCAGGGCAAGCAAGGTCAAAAAGTACCAGATAGATTTAAACTAAAACACAAAACACTTGGGTATCACAGTAAGGCATGAAGAGCTTTGGTTTAGTCTGGTTCATTACGTGAAGGAATACAATATATAACATATGCTCTAACAGTGGAGAGATGAGACACCTCTACCGTCCCACATGTAATTAATAAGGGGAGAGTCAATTAGAGGATGTGCGTACAATGTAATCCTTGCCGTGGGAGGTTACAATCGCACTTCCTCCATCACCCCACAGCTCCACTAGACATCTGAGGACACAACATAGTTTTTTATTACACTTTTTAAAAGACAATGACGTGCTTTCCGCGAGGGCAAGAGCCTTGATGTTAATGCGCTTTTCCAACAACCAATTAATTTGGCGCAGGAAGTGAGAGCCTTTGAGCATATTCAGGCAGGCTACAAACAGATTAGGAAAACCAGGCATCGCACTCTCGGGGGAACAGGGATAATTACCCCTTTCACATTACCTGCTTCATTGGCAGGAAGGTGTATGTGTGTGTGTGCTTCAATATAAGGCGTACTGCTGTTAGTTAATGTATGCCTTTCCCAGTTGTATCAACCAGATGCTGTGGTTGGGCCAAGTATTTGGCCATGTTTAAGAGAGACTACCATCCTTCTGGTTTTCGTGTTCTCCTAAGAGAGACCATATGGTTCTGCACACAGTAGTATGCAATCGGCTCGTAACCGCCAATTACTCTCCGAGGGTCAACTGCTTTCAGCATGTAAAGATCCTTTGAACATACTTCAATCAGTTCCGGGCGTGCAAACATGCGCTCGCTTGTCCATCAAACACTGAAGACCCCTGCTGTTGCAGATGTAGACAGAGTCAGCGGTCAAAACAGCAGAGAAACTGATACCAAAAAACAAATAGATTTTCTGTGAGAAGTCCCTGCATATTTGGTAAATAATGAAGCTTCTTCAAAAAGTCTTAGCCAAGTATATACGTTGTTTAAACACTGTACCAACAGCACTGCCGACGGGTTTCCAGAAGCAACCCATTGTCTGTCCAATCTGATACTAATTCTGGGTAAGATAATGACTTCATAATGCAGGCAAGCACATGCAGCAGTTCAACTTAGAGTTCAACACTAACTAACTAATATCAAGGTATTCCAATTATACCATCCAACTTGGTTGGTAATTGCGAAACTTTTTATTTGCAATACGTCTCACCATGTGCATTAGCATATCATTCAGTAATCTGCATTTGAACTTCCAGGTCAAATCGAGGAAGAGTCATTTGCATTGACGCCGACAGCATTTCAGAATCTAGGATCTCTAGTTCTAATCACGGCTGAGACGTTTCATTTCACAAATGCACAAATACACAAGGCATCTGTACATTTACCCTGAACAGCTGTTAAAGTTCATACTTAAAAGGCAAAACACTGATCAATTATATGAGAAGTATGCCGGATAAGGGCCAAAGGCCAGTCCGCCTTTGGACCTTAGTGGACAACCATACACAAAACATCAGAGTTCACAGTGTAATCTCAAACAAAGGGGACACCGTAAAAACAGCATGGATTTCATTTAAGTTCAGCAGAAAAATAAGATATTATTGTTTTTAGATTTATTTGAGCTTCAGTGATTAACTTCAAATGTTTTTTCCACAGGATTGACCTTTGGCTTGAAATACAGTGCCTTGCTGAAGTATTCAGTCACCAGACCAACCCTCTCATGTGGGAAGTATTTTGGGGAATAAATGTAGCACCTTGACCCACAGTCTCAGAGTGATTTTGGCCCTATTCTTCTAAAGGTTACTTTAGTTGGACAAAACTTGTGTATAGATTTTTCAAATAATGCAATTGAGATTAGAACATGGTGTCCTTCCCTTGCCACCTTCCCATACAGGCAGGTTTTATGCAGATCTCTCGAATGTTTTCTTTTTATAAGACACAAAAACACAAAACCAAGACACAAAAGTTACATAGATTAAAAAAAAGGAAGGAGGAAGGCTCTGAAATGTATGAAAATATTCAATTAATGTACACCATTTGTGTGAAGAAACAGCCCTGAAGCACGGGAGGGAATACTTAATTTACTAAATTATCCTAAAAGAAATTAAACGCCACATAGCCATTGAAAATAGGGAGGGGAAAAGATTTCCAGTTCAGGAGAATCCTGTGTCGATCCAGTAGAGAAGTAAAAGCCACAATGTCTGCTCAGCTAAGGGCTAATGAGGAGAGGTCCTCCAGAATATCAAAAACAGCTATTCTGGGGCATGGTTGCAGGTTAACGTTTTGGACTTCAGATAAAATTGGGAAAATGGAATCCCAATAGTTCTTAAGGGCAGGGCACAGCGCAAACATAATTAAGGTCATGGGGATACTTGACAGACAGATTTAGCTAGGTGGTGTGCTCCAATGACAGAATAACAATAAAGATCGGAGAGGTTAATTATTTCGAGAAAGGTAGTAAAGACAATACACAGTGTTTCAAAAAGAAAATTAAGGGAACATGTAATCATCACAGTATAACACCATATAAGTCAAATAAACCTCAAGGACATCAATTTGTCCAGTTAGGAAGCTTAAGCAATTGTGAATAAATTTCACCTGTTTAGGTACAAATGAAAGATACAACATGTGCACTGGAAAGGCTACATCAAGACAACCCAAAAATGGGAATGATTTTGCAGGTGTTGGACACAGACATTTGCTCTCTCCTTATCCTTCTGTATTGATTCTTCTTTAGTTTTGCATTTTGATAGTGTCCTTGTCACTTCTGGTAGCATGAGGCGGTACCTGCAGCCCATTCAGGTTGCACGGGTAGTCCAGCTCTTTCAGGATGGCACATCAATATGTGCCATCGCAAGAAGGTGTGCTGTGTGTCCCAGTGCAGTTGCAAGAGCATGAAAGAGATACCGGGAGATGGGCCGTTACACAAGGAGAGCTGGACAGCGCCATAGAAGCTAACAGAAGGAGCACTGCCAGAGCCCACAGAACGTCCTCTGGCTACTGGTATGCATGTTTCTGACCAAACTATCAGAAACAGACTCCCGGTGACATTAATTAGGGGCCGGCCCTCCTCTAGTGGCACCTTTGCGAAATATATTACTGCATTAAAATTGGATCAGCATTTAACGACTCTACAGATCTGAAGGACGGATTATAAAATACATAAAACTTACCATATATAGCAATATAAACTTTGAGGTTGTCATTAAATGATGTCATCCAAGCAAATTGTTTGATTGGTAGTAAAATGAATTAGCTATCAGTGATTAAGCATGCTTTCTGAAATTGCTTAAGAAGCTATGCAGAAAGTGGAATAATTTCTTCTATCTAGCTGAACTTACCTGATGTCAACTTAGTTATATCTCGTGCCAATCTAATTCATTGACATCATCAAATAAACACCAGAGCCAAACAAGCAAGTTCCTATTAGTACGCATTGCAACAAGGTTCACTGCAAGAGAAATTTGAAAACCAGATGAAAAATGTAAGATGACGTTCCTGTTTTCTATTGTGCAAACTGTAGGGCAAACTCGGCAAAGCTCAACTTTGTGGGTCTTAAGGAGAATATTGGTCATAGCAAACCTGTAATAAATTGACAGGGCAAAAAAACATAAGCTTCTAGTTCCCGAATTCTACAACCCCGCTTCCAAAAAGTTGTGACGCTGTGTAAAATGCAAATAATACCAGAATGCAATTATGTGCAAAAAATGTCATCTTTATAATCAAATTAAGAACAGTACAAAGACAACATCGCACATTTTTTACCAGACAAATGTTATTGTTTTTGGAAAGAAATTTAATTTGATGCCTGCAACCCTTTGGGACAGGGGCACGTTTATTACTGTGTTGTGTTTGCGAACGGAGGAGACCCAACTGCCGTAATTTCGAAAGAGAAATGTTTTCCCATTCATGCTTGATATTTGCTACCACAGCATGGTTACAGAAAAAACACCAAAGAAGAAGTGTTCTGTGTCCACTGAACACATTAAGGCGGAGCTACTTGGTGGGTGGCATGTTTCAAGGTGCGTCTTGGACCAGCGGGGCTCTGCTCTCCATCCGGTGACCTGATGTCTGGAATAACCTGGCCTGAAGCAGAGTAATAACCGGAGCAGGACGCTATGTGAGCTTGATGGTAAACAGAGCCACTGAGGTTCCCCGTACCCGTACATCAGGCTTGGGACAAAAGCAGAATGCACTCAGCATGGTCCTGCAGGGAGAGGCTGTGAAATGAACCGGACCATTAATCCCTTGCCCTCATAGGAATTGGCCTACATGGCTAAAGTGGGAACGTTTCTTCTATAAAAAATATAAAATGCTTAAATATTGTTGGAAATGAAAGGGAGCGTTTGGCAGTTTATGTCTAAGACCAACAATGAGGATACAACAGTACACCTGACAAACTTTATACTGTTGGTTTAAAGGGCAATATGTCTGTGTTATTGTCTCTGTACTACTAGCATAAAAACAAGCAAACATGGCCAATAGACATCTGCAGTCAATGTTTCAGATAATATTTTTCTACAAAATGTATCGCTGTGACTGAAATATTTCTCATTTAAACTTTCTTGCCGGGCTGTCTAT
>JACXGK010004553.1:19227-37638 GCA_016801125.1 Novumbra hubbsi
GGGGGGGGGGGGGGGGGGGGGGGGGACCATACATCCACATAAAAAGAAAAAGATTTGGAGAGAATTTTAAGTCACAAACATTTTCGAATTGGACACAAAACTTAAAATTCACTCTTTAATCAAGGACAAGTCTTCAACTATAGGGTGAATATGTTGCCCTCCTAACTGTGCTGTTGACTAACTAGAGCAAGGACACTGTTGTTTTGTTTGGAACACAGCACTGCCTCCCGCCATCACACAATTACTGTTGTTGATGCAATCCAAAAACAGGCCTTTATAAATCACAATCTGGGTCAGGTGGGCTTCGTTTGAAAGCTTGTTCTATTGCCAAAATGAATAGCTAGGTTATGAAATACAGTCTAATAGTATAAGGCAACAGGTAACCTTGTAACTGTATCAAACACAGCTATCATAAATATTGACACTATATTTGTCATTAGTTAGATTACATGGAAATCTGAATTTATTTTGACTCATGGGTGTTTCACATGCTAGTAGAACATCAAAATGGTATGGACCTTTTGAGCTCGTAATGTCTAGCACAGTATTGCACAGCTACTGTAACATCATTTTAGTGTCCAAAAGATATATATGTCTACAGGTCTGCACATAAAAAGCTACAACCATTAAAGGCCAGGTTAAAAAAATGATACACCATAAAACAAAAGTAGCCAGCGCTAAACTTGGATATAAACCAACTACTCCAAGGTAGAGAATTTGGGGAATTGTAAACTCCACCCTTGCCAATCACAATCCCAACCAATTGACAACTTCAATGTCGGCCACTCACAGTTGCTGATTTCAGGGAGGTTGAACTTGGTGAAGTCCCACCACTGGAGGCGGTAAGTGGTGTTGGCTATGTTACTGGCAATTTCTGACTGACCTTCCCCAATAACTGCACCTAAAAGAAACAGAAAATGTCGTTTAATCTCTGAGCAAAAACTGTCACAAGTGAAGTGGCATTATTTGAACCAAAACAAAAACAGTAATTGCTCTCTATAACAAACGTTTGGTTTAATTAAAACAAATAAAGCACAGTATTACATCTGTTAATAACAATGTCCTCAATTAACATATACAACTTCAGTTTGGAGAGCATAAACATGGGAAACAAAGTTAATTTGATCTCCTACCATGGATGCTTAAAGATACTGTTAGATACAAGTTTGAAGATAATCATGCAAAATAAAGACAAATTATTGTACATAGTCATAGTCCATTCACATGTAGGAATATTAAGTCAAAATATATGAAAGAAGGTGGGTTTGCCCTGTTCGAGCTTTGAACCGTTCAGGAGACTGTTTTGCATTAGATTAATGTTATTTATGAAAACTATAGTTTATAACAAGTCAGTCCACACACATTTAATAATTTTAAGATGGCATTGCCTAAACATATGGAAAAAGTGGTTTGGTCTTTCTAGTTTTGGATGGTTCAAGAGATAGAGGTAAATTAAGGCTAATTACTATTTATAGTTAATAATAACTAATTGTTTTGGACTTCTAAGTTGGGATAGTCTACTTACGGCTTATTGAAAGATATACTTAATAAACATTTATTAATGAATTGAAGTTGAGAAAGCCCAAACATATGAAACAAAATTGGTTTTGTCTCTCTAACTAGAACAGCTTGAAGGATACAGTTGTATGGTTAATTAAACAATATTATATTGATAAAGTCTCTACACTGTTGTTCAATGGGGTTCAAGCCTCGGCTTACGTGTACAGTACATGAGATTTATGTACATGAGACTTATTTACATTTTTGATTTTTCATGAAGTACATTACATTTCCATAATAAATGTAAGGAAAAAGGTAAGAGGGTTGTGGTATACAGCCCTCAGCCATGGCATCTTGGCCACATATCGCAAACCTGAGGTGCATTATTTCTAAAATATCGTAATAAGCAAAGTAAATACTTTCCAAAGCATTTGAGAGTTCGTTTTTTGGTAGCTCTTAGCATTTAGGCTCCAGAGTGAAAATAATAAAATTGGATTTGAAAGAAATCTCCTTAAAGACAGGCACACCTAACAAGACCAAAGAAAATCTATGTTGCCTTTGGCAAGCAGACTTAATTAACACAATGTTAGCCATTTAATTGGATTTAGGTTAAAAGTGGTGGTGAAAGATAAAGAAAAAACTAAAATCCCTTAAGGTTGACCACTTTGCAAATCCAAGCAGTGTTCCACATTGTGATAACTTTCAATTGTTGAAAATATTGATATACATGTGTATTCATTTACCACTAACAGGTTATAGACAAGACAAAGCATTTTAAAGAAAGTCGTACAATATGGTGGGAGGGGACATAAGTGTGGTCCAGACATTCTCATACTGAAGACCAAAAGTGAAAATGTATATACAATTTAAAAACCCATTATGCCGATGATCACTGATGAGCAAACCACAGGTCTTGATTTCCTGGAGTATAATGATAGCAGGATGTACATTCATGTGGGGGATGATAATGGAATCCTGACTAGGAGCACTTTGTATGTCATTGAAGGACTCGTGGCACTGGAGGAAATCCTAAAGTACACCAAAGAAATTCAATTCCAAATCAAAAGTGGGTGCTTTAGTTGTACCAAAAAGCGGGTGTCTCATTTGAATGAAAACTGACATATTTCTCACAAGAATGTCAAAACCAGATATTGGCTGCATAATATCCACTGTGCATTCACATTTATAAAACTTAAAAAGAAAAAATTATAATAATGATACTGAAGTACTGACAATTTGAAGGGACATACTAATCTAAAAATGAATATGCTGGTTCTGGCTTTCACAGAACCAAGTTCTGTGCACAGCAACCTTAAAAAAAACCTTCTGCTTACATTATTGGGCTGCCCCAGAAGCAGCTCCTGTGACACACTTTCTATCTCTGAGAGGGAAATCTAAGAGTCTGGGACACAAAAAAAGCATCAATCTGCAACCTCAACCTTTTTACCCACAGTTCATTTGAAACAGAGATAAAGGCCTCGGGCTCATAAGACGAAACATGTTGTACCGACTTGACTGCAGAATAAACCACGGGAACACTAAAGACAACTGAGACAATGGCTGTTGGCACAAAGTGTTTCATCTACTTCGAACATGTTTAAAAAGCCAAACAGATTAAAAACAGATTGACTTGGCCATAATTAGCTACGCTTACACAACACAATTTTATCAAAAAATTACAAAAACTGCAGTGTGAGGGATTAAGTGCTTAATTTTTTTTTTTTTATCTGCTGCACCATGGTAATGGACTAAACCTTTTTCAGGGCTGCACTTTCACTTCTTACAGGAATACATCAAGTTTGCTGAAAAACTGCACCATTCTCAAGAAAGTCAGAAAAGGTGGCCATATGTATAATGTGACAAACTTCGATTTGTTTGCTAAAATGCGGCATTTGAATATTTGCATATGTACGCTTAAGGTTTGTGGTCAATAACGCAAGCACACACAACAAAGGCTTTACATACTGACCTTGATTACGGTCATCAACGGACCAAACATTTAAAACATCTGTCAAATCTTCTATTTAATACACCAAGGTCAATGCAGTGTTGGAGGGGCACTGTAAAAGGACACAGCGTTGCATCAGTTTGACAGATCCTTCATGACTTATGTCTGGTGGGGACCTCCTCAAACCCCAATGGGAGAGCCATAAGTCACTGTCCTCTGACCCACTCCATTTGGTTTTAAGATGAGGGGAGAAAAATGAGTCAAGGAAATCCCATAAGTTGCATACTAAGCAATGTCCTCTCTCTACACAAACGCAGACCAAGTACATAGTTACGTGCGGGTAAAATGTTGCAATAAATATCAATTACTTCAAAATAAAAAAGCATCCATGAAAAAGGCCCGTTGTAAATTAAATTGAAACAGGTTAAATCTGTGAAATGATCTTTCCTTAGTGCTGTATTCACCACATTTTATTGTGTATGAAAAACCAATTAGACATCATCTTACAGGATTTCCTAGCATCAGTGTCTGCAAAGCCACAATGATCTTATCCATAAAGGATGATTGGTAGATGCAAAATAAAGATAATTACTTTTACTTAGAGGAAGATATTGCTAAAGATACCATCTGTATTGCATTGGCTGCACTTGACACAGTGAAAGGGCAGTTATTTTTTAATTATGGATTTCACAGCAATTATACACCAAAGATATGTTACATTATCTAACACCCACTACACTTTTCATGAGAAATGTGACATTTAAAAGGAGACATCTCTAAATAAATGAACATTTCTTTAATAATTTCAGTTTTATAATTTGGGTTTGATGATTCATCTTTGGGAAAGCACACTTCTCATTATAAAAGGTGGCAAACATTGAGACTACAGTATCTTAATCAGCACCAGTCAGTTTTTACCCATAAGAATCCAAGGTTGTTACTCTACATGTTTTATCGTTTTAATTTTGTGGAAGTATGTGATGTATATTAATCCCCAGCTGCATTATTTTCTATTCAAACTGTTCTCACAGTCTGAAAACAAGTGACACATTTTCACAGTTCACCCTAAAAAACTGTAGATGTCAGGTTGCGAGGTCACATTCTGAGGAGTCACCTAATGGTCATAAACGCTTGGGAGTACAACAGGACATAGAACAAAGATGGCAGAAGACAGTAATTGTCTCCCTTGGGAACTCTGCTCGTAATAGTATGACATGGTGGATCCATATTCTGAACATTGAAGCACCATCAGCCAATTAAAATGGTCAAAGTAATTTAACATTACAGAACTTAGGTGTTCATTTGTGATAACTTGGCACAGCAAATTCATTTGCACCATGTACATTTGTTTGCAGGAATGCAAATGAAGTCACAGAATCAGCAATGCATGTGGAAAAAAACTTCAGAACAGCAACAGCAGCAGTTTATTGTTATTGAACAACACTTTTTACTGATTCAAGAATCGTCATTAACTGTCAGAACTAATACATTAATCCCAATACAGTTCTCCGCCTTCGCACAGGGTAGGATGCTCGAACAGTGTTGCCTTGCAACATTGTACTCTAGCGATTCCTGGTGACAGGTTGGGCAAGTGAAAGCTCAATCTCGGTTGTCTAACCAAGGATTGCTCTCCTCCAAGAACTTTGGTACCGATTGATTAAACAGTGTGATTAAAAGACGAACAACTGAGCAAGGTGTGCTTCTGATAATACGTGGTATAACTAATCAGCAATAAAATGTCTGCATGAGCAAATGTTGTTCAAACAAAAAAATTATTGTTAGGCAATGTAGTCAGACGAATATAGCTATCCCATGAATGCTTGAGAGTTTGATCAGGGCAGACAGCCGTCCCCACCGAAGTTAAACATGGAGGAGCGACTGTATCTAGACAGAAGTAGGGTACAAGTTTAATACCCATGTAACAAATAACCTCCCTAAATGTATTTACACGCAAATAAGAACTAAAAAGTTTTGAACCACCCAATAAAACCAATCCCCCTCACGAGCTGCTCTTTATAAGTCTTGCCACAACACCTATTTGTTTGGAACATTATTGTTTGTGTAAATGTTACTGCTTTTCATGCACTCATGTAGATTGTGACTTTTTTGAATCATGGGCTTGCAGCGCTTTGGTGTCATCTGACGGACAGATGACCTGACACAGCAGGATTCATGCAATGATGGCAAGTTGTCCATGGCCAGAGGTAAAGTAGTAAAGCACCCTAAAATCATCACACAACCACCACATTTGACAACTGACGGGGAGTCAAAACTAGAATGCTGCGTTTGGTTTTCGCCAGACATAACAGGAAACGTAACATCCAGAAGGCTCAACTTTTCATGTCACTTTCTGTTTATATAAAATTTTTCCAGATTCTTCCCAGTTTTAGCAAACTTGACTTTTTGAACAGCATGGGTTCTGTTTACAGTGGAGTCCCTAAGTAACAAAAAAGTTTGGTCTTACTTGAAATAATATTATAACGATGGGGTTAAATGACAAACTGTCAGCTTTCATTTAAGAGTATTCTCATCCATATCAGATAAACAATTTAGAAATAAAAGCAGATATTCTACAAATGACCAGGATGACCAAGGAAGACCTCTACAGTGGATGACCAAATAATGCTCACAATAATGAGGGCAAAAGATACCAAAACAGACATCGGTAACACTCTCCAGGAGGCAGACATCAATGTGTCAGCCACTATCATTTGCAGAAGACTTTCCAAGCCGAATTACAAAGGGTGAACAGCAAGGTGCAAAAATCACTAGATTAGATGGGCCCCGAACAAGACAGATGAATACAAAAAGGGCCTGCTGAGTTCTGGAGAATAGATATTGTGGACAGATCAGATGAATATTAAGATGGAAGCGATCTAGCATCTGGTGGTGTTGTGGTTAAGAGACTTCAACAAGTCATCAAATGCAAATGATTTGCTACAAATATTACTTTTCTTATTTCTCCTGAATTTTATTACAGGCAAATCAAGACCTAGGTTCAAACAGTCGCATTCTTGTTTATACAACCTTCAGCAATGGAGGTGAAAACACCAGTGAAATGCGATGTTAATTTGTACCCTAAAATTGATGTAAATACCCTCAAATTAAAGCTGACTGCCTGCTCCTTAAACTAACCAATCTTTGATTTCAAATCTAGAAAGCAACAAAACGAGTGTCACGGTCCAAATACTACACAGTATGTCTGCCAATAAAAACGGAATATTGTTTCATTTATTGAATATGAAGATCTGGAAACATTTGATGCACACAGCAAAGAAGTGACTGCAAGTTTAACCATGGGAGAATACAGAACACAATCACATAGTATTGCACTGAGGAGTAGCCAGATGAACATCAAACTTCCCTAATCAAATTTTGCAATGCAAACACTATTTTGCATGCATTCTAGAATTCAGAAAAACTATGCAAACACTACTATGCATGCGCTCTAGAAATCAGAGAAACATTAGTACTTTAACGCAAATACAAACCACAAATGGTTTATTCCACTCCATTAGCACAGTAAAATCAAACTAGTCAAAATAAGGACAGGCGTTTTTCATTCAGTTAGACATTTGTCCGAGGGTGTTGTTTGCAAAGGGAGGCGTACATCTCAAAGAAAGCCCCCCCCGTTGTTTTTCCCCAAAGGGATTTTTATACCAGCTGGGGACAGAATGGATGCTACTGCCAAGATTTGGTTCACATAGTCAGGTCTACAACATCCGAATAGTGTCCTGTTCCTGGCATCTAATGGTCCCCACAAGGGTTCACCCCCCACAGAACCTCTCCTTACTGCACATTGTGTTATGTATGTAAAAAACGCTACTTTCTACTGCTTTTTTCTCAGGATAAATCTAGTGTGTTTACTGCCAAGTTCCAAAATGCTTAGTAGGTAGTATAAGCTACCGAGTGCAAGGGCATCTGTTTAGCACAAGGAAAAGAAACAGGATGCAGCCCTTACAATTCATGTAAATAAACACAGGGGGTCCATCAGCATGAGAAAAACCTCTCGCAGAGCTACAGATGCATGGAAAGCGGCGCTATGGACTTTGAGGCGCGACAACTGCCCACAGGATGAGTAGGCAGTAATCATCATCTTATCAAAGTCACATGTAATTACATTGGATTTGGCTGCTGTGGGCGCGTCAGCGGTGCACTGAGGCATGCCTGATGTAATGTGGCGAGAGAGAAAAAAATAGACAAGGAAGTGGTAATGCTCAAGATGATTGGTTAGAAATACTTTGCATAATGTTCAGGGCTGATAACTGGATTGAAATAAACACTCCATCACGTGAAACAAGGGACACGTCACGCCCGGCCTGATACAAGAGCACAGCTAGCTGGCCACAGTAACAAATAATGTAAGGAAAGCAACATTAGGGGGCATTAAAGAGACATCTGAATGACGATTAGTCTGGGGCATTGTGTTTTTGAGTGTGTCAATGAGTCAACAATAATCGCCTTACTACAAAAAATGTGATCTATACCCTGTTCTCATGCTCTGCGAAGTACATAGAGGCATTAACAAGCTTTTAAATGGATGAGGCAAAGCATCTTGCAAAGACGTGCTTCCGAGTTCACCCAAGTATACACTTTGAGGGTACCATAAACAAGAACGATTAATGAATTATGTAAAAGCCTTAACAACTGAACAGGGAACAACTGGCAGATGAAGTGTCCAACCAGAACTAGATTGTTGTTAAACCGTTGGACCCCGGACACCCAGTAAGGTTCGACTGAGCCAGTATTACTTTGTTTTGCCTATCAACCAACCATTAATCTGAGAAGGAAATTATAATCTGTCACCCACCTAATTGCTAGTGTGCTTTTCTTCTAAGTGGAAGTGAGCCTAAAGCAAAGCAGAATAATGCTTAAGGCGTAACGACCAAAAGGACCATCCATAGAGGGATTGTTTACCTGTACTTTATCTTTAAACATTAATGGGTTGGTACATTTACATTTAAGACATTTAGAAGATTTATCCAGAGTAATTTACAGGAGTAGACATTTAGTGTGTTGAGAAAGACTAACCTTTTTTTAAATGTTCACCGTTTGTTCTCTCAAATACTGAAATGAAAACATAATATGAATTTTTCCTGCTTTATCCACACACAGTAACCATCAAAAAATACATCTAAAACAATTATTTAAAATGAAAACGTTGTTGATTAGTTCAAACTTCACCGCTTAGTTGTTCAAATTACAGCAAAGAAACAAATATGGGTGGAAAGTTACTTTTAAAAACATCTACAAAATAAAGTTGTGGTAAGGCAACGTCATGGAATGAATATAAAACTAATTGAAAGGCTTTGTCTATCCCTTGGAGCATAGTTACGACCAGTAAGAAGTGGGCGTATGGCACCACCCAGAACTGGCATAGATCAGGTCGTCCCTATAGCCACTAATCAGTTGAACATTTAGCGATGTTTGCCCACTCCAGAATTTAGCCAATTGAGTGAGCTCTGAGGGTAGTCTGGCACATACTGCCCACGTTTGTAATTTTTTGCATACTGCTCACTTCCGATCCTGCCTCAGCATCCAATTGGCCTAGTCAGGATTAAGCTAATCCCAAATATAAATCTTCTTTCTCCTGACCCATTATTGGGTAGATTTGCTTGTCATTGACTTGTTGGAAGAATTTTTTCCCAGCTTTAGCTCCTTGATTGATGACATTCTGTTCAAGAGTCTTCTGGTATACCTCAGAATTGAAGTTTCCCTTAATGATGTAGTCAACAGGGTGCAAAAGAGACTGGCAGTTAAGGTTAATTTTTGACAGTAGAGGCTTCTTTCCTAGCCATCCTCCCATGAATGCCATTTTGATTCAGTGTTCCTATCGCTGAAGCATACACAGTAACGGGAGATGCAGCAAATCTCCAGATGTTTTCTTCTGGCTCTTTTGATTTTGGAAGGGAATCCACTTCTAGGGAGAGTTGCTGTCATGTTAAATGCTCTGCATTTGTAACTGATTTGCCCCACAGTGGAATAATGGAGCTCAAGTCTTTTTAAGATGGTTTTATAGCCTTACCAAGACTGATGTGCTCTCCCTACCCTGTTTCTCATGTCCTCTGAGACCTCCTTCCCTCTCTACATGGTGTTTTGCATTAATCGTCCAAAACATCCCTCCTCTGGACAGTTATTTTGGTACCCAATTATTTACCCAACAGATTCAACTTACCAACTTCTTTTTTAACAATTTCAACTTGGGGTTCACTTATTTTTGACCCATGAACAAATCCTTTTCTTCTGTGCATGAATTCCTCTAAATCAACATATGAAATCCATAAATATAAACAGAAAAGCTTGGACAGGGGATACAAAAAGACTGCAAAAGTTGTCTAAAGCTAAAACAAAAACCTGATGAAACATCTCACAATTAGATTCATCAGTAACATAATTGGGTACAAAGAGAGCCTCCCACATAGGATAAGTCTTTCAAAAGTAAAGATGGGAAGGAGTTCACCACTCTGTGAAAGACTGCGCAGGCAAATAGTGAAACAATTTAAGAACAACGTTTATTATCGTAAAATTGCAAATAGTTTGGTGTCTTATCATCTATGGTACATAATATCATTAAAAGATTTAGAGAATCTGGAGAAATCTCTGTCCACAACGGAAAAGACCGTAAACCAATATTGGATGGCAATGATCTTTGGGACCTCGAACCAAGACACAATTCTGAAAAGGAATTCACTACATGGGCTCAGAAACACTTCTGTCCGTGAACACAGTATGTCGCTGCAAACACTGTATGTATGTGAAAACTCTACCAAGCAAAGAAGAAACCATAAATAAACAAAATCCAAAAGCGCTGCCACTGCTGCGAAAAGACGGACACCGGCAAAGTGGGAAATGTTCCTGATCATGGTCTGACAAATACAAATGTGAAAATTGTTTTGGGAAACATGGACGCGCGTCCTTCAGGCTAAAGAGAAGAGGGACCATCTGACTTGTAATCAGCGCACAGTTCAAATGTCAGCATCATGATGTATGATGGGGCATTTATTCACGATTTGGAGCAAAATATGTTTTCAGACAAAAGTATTTTTCAGGAAAGGCCATGCATATTTCAGCAGGACAATATCAACCATATTCTGCATATTACAACACCATCGTAGTTAAAGAGTCTGGGTGCTAAACATGCCTGCCTGCATACAGTACCTGCCACCCATAAAAAATATTTGGCGCATTAGAAAAAGAAAAAACAAATACAAAGGAGAGCTTGAACTTTTGAGCAGCTGAAATGCAAAGTAACAATGGGAAACATTTTACTTTCAAAACTACAGCAATTAGACTCCTCAGTTCCCAAACTCTTACAGAGTACTGTTAAAAGACTAACAAAGACTGTGACACATCTCATCCTGAATTATCCCAATGCATTTACCTCTCCCCTAAGACCTAACTCTGGGAGTAACGTCTACAAGCAATGGCCAGTGGCTATTATCCAAAGCAGCCCTAACAATTTAAAACATCACATTATACCCCAATCCGGTTAGAAACAATGTATAATATAGCACAGCCTCTAAACTCATGCTTTATTGAATTTCAATGAAAATGTGATTATACGCTACATTATTATACGGTCCAACAATTTCCCAGATATTTTGAGTATTATTTTGTAGGGTGAAAGTTATCCCTTAAGATTTGTGATTAGCGGGAACTGTTATAATGCAGGCTGTCTTCACATTTCATTCAACTAGCTACACCTCTTGGGATGATCCAGCACAGCGGAAAATATGTTGTACGTAAGGCGGTGTAGAAATTAGCCAAAGAAGCAAAAAAAAACTCCTTGAATTAATTCCCTATGTATTGAGCCTAAACGCTGACAGCTGGAAACTGCCACTTTCCTGCGGTGACTGCACAGAGCAGCCATTCAGTGGTGACAGAAAACCTGGCAGCAGGCGGTGGTACCGTCAGCATCAGCTCAGCCTTTAGGCTAGCAACGGCCCAATCTGTTGTCCGATCAGAGAAAAGAGGACTGAGATATTCTAACCCGATTGTGGTCGGAAAACACCATTATCACACAAACCGCCGTGGACATGTGCACAACCAGCCCGATGGAGTCGGCAGAACCTGTGAGCATTAACACCAGCACAATGCAAGTTTTAATGCAATGGAAGAAGAGGGGGGGGGGGACGCATAAAGCATGCAGAAGGCATTTTTGTCCTCTCTTCCACATCCGAGAAAAGTTACCCAAATGGGAATTGGATGAGAAAATAGCCCAAGTGTGTGTGTGCGTGTGTGTGCGCGAGGGGGATTACAATCAGCTATGCTGGAGATCTTTGCTCAACACTATGGCAATCCAATCCATTTCTATAAGAGGGGGCTCAAGAGTTAAGCTACACCTATTAATACAGGCATGGAGCAGACAGGCTCTCCCCCACTAAAACCACTGTCTGTGGGTGAATGAAACGCCTCGGTGAGAGATCCCCCTGCACGAGATAAAAGGTTGCCGCCCTTCCATCTACAAAGACATACTACGGCATTAGGATATCCTCCATGATATATTGCAATGCAGACTCTCGCGCACACATGGGAACCATTGGCTTTGAGCCATTTACAGTGACAAGCCTTTGTTTTTTTACATTCGCCGTTGTTTTTCAGAGCATATAAATATGAAATAGACGCAAACCACAAAAGGTACATTTTGTATGAAAATTTAAAACGGTTCGGTTTGCTCGCGGCTGAGGGAAACTTAGATCTGAGCCTCTGTTTTGCTTTGGGGGGATAGGCTGTGCATACACTCACACATTTCTGGAAGGCTAACACAGTGGGCATTGCATATTCAACAGCTCTACCAAAAAACAAAACGCATGGAGACGACTGGCAGCCCTTGCTTGGGTTTGACAGTGCCTGAGCCAACTGGGTGACAGTGTGTTTAGAGGGTTGCCGTAAAGGTGAGAGGGACAAACGGGAAAAAAATGCTATCCAATTTCACCGCCAAAGAAAATAACCTGAGCAGAAAACCTATTGAGGCGGTAAACAGGAACAGATGATGGAAATGAGGAGAAGGTAAACAACAGTACACACTTGTCTGTTTGGGGCTTGTGGTGTTCAAGTGTGATGTCGACGCACGACATCACATTCCCATAACTTCCCTTAGCAAAAGAAAAACAAACTGTAATCGATTCCTGTGTAGCTCATTTGGTAAGAGCAAGTCAGGGTTTTGGGTTTGATTCCCAAACGAGGGCCAGAACAAATGTATACACTCACTACAATGAGTGGCTCTGGATAATTACTTAAATGTTATGTGTACAATGCTGATGTCAAACCTCATGTACACTTCTGTACCATTCATATATTTTTAGTTTTTTGAAAGAAGTGATTTCTTTGTCCAGTAAAATAACATCAAATGGATCTGAAATACAGTGTAGACATTGTTAATGTTGATATTACTGTTGTAGCAAAAAAAAATGGAATATCTATGTAGGCCCATCAAGCAACCATCTGTCCTGTGTTCCAATGGCACAATGTTTGCAAATACAAGTTGATCATTTTAAAACGCTATAATAAAAAGGGTTGTGCTGATTAAAGATGCAAAGAAAAAAGGCATTATGTAGACTATTTGAGTGACTGTAGCTTCAGCAACTGCGGGTTTGATTACAAGCTCAAAAAGAACAGAAACAAATAACTTTCTTTAGAAACTCGTCAGACAATACGTGTTCAGAGGAATGAAGGCTATTCCATGCAAGAAAATGCCAAGAAACTACAAGAGTACTACTTCCTTCACAGAACAGCCCAAACTGGCTCTAAGCAAAACAAAAAGGAGGGTGAGAGGCCCCGGTGCACAACTGTGCAAGAGGACAAATACATTAGCTTGACTGGTTGGAGAAACCAGCGTGTCGGGTTTGAGAAATGCCTCATCGGTCCTCAACTGGCAGCTTCAATAAATAGTACTCGCAAGACACTAGCCTCGATGTCAAAAGCAGCTTGACCGTATGGTACAAAGTGCCTATTCAAGCCAAACCAACTTTGGCGAAGTGCTTTAGGAAGCATAGGGTGAAATCCCCTCAGATTACCTTATGTTTGAATGAAAAATCCTTATTACTAACCTTGTCAATGACTATATTCATTTTAGTATATTCTCTATTCAAACTCTTTTCATTTAAGTTTTAATGGAAAAAAAGACATTTCTATATGACCCCAAACTCAGAACAAATTATAAGACATATTTAAAGGGTGAGCCTTAAATTGTGGGAATAGTTATTTTCTATACATCAGCAAAGCTTAACCGACATGAGTTAAAATTGAGAAGATTGATTTTAAAAGGGCAGTGGTTTTTAAAATCGAGGGCCTGAAGAAAAAAAGAGTGGCAAAGTGAGAGAAACTGACTCTTAACAGAAAGTGAAGCTGAATGAGAGGGGGTTGAAGCGGGACAAAGTGAAAAGACCCCCTTGCATTGTGTCAAAGAGAGCGGAGTGTCCAGTTATACCACACACATTTCATATCCTATCCACCCGGCAGCACGTGAGATTAATTGTTTAACTTTCAGGTAAGCGTGGTGGTGACCAAGTCACAGATCAGCAGTGTTAATGAACAAAGACTTCCTGTCTTGCTAACACTATGTGCCTCCAAAGAGACTGAACCTGTGCAATCGGAAACTTGCACTAAATAACTAAATAATAATGGTATGGATTAAAGCCAATCATGTTTCCTTATTACTGCATTCCACAAATGCAGACGTTTGGACTTCTAATTCAGTGCACATTATATTATGATTAGAAAACTACCTCTGGGATGAATCCACTGAACTGCCCCCATTGCTGACATGGTAGTTTTTAAATTTCATAAAACAGACGAGCAGCCAATTGCCTGCAACCATAATCTTGGTAGCAAATGCAGCAATCTACAAAAAAAAGTAGAACTCACATTATCATAGTGTTTTACAGGACTATAACCCAAAACACGTATAACCATGGAGCATGATTATAGAACAGCCCAGAGCAAACAATACCCTTTAATATCAAACCACTAGAACTGCAAATGGTTCATGCCCAGCAAACAGGGTATGTCCTAAAGACCTTCAGGGGACAATGATAAATCCCTGTGATGTTCCAAGGACTTCCTAATGACATTTTGTGTTAGCAGAGTACACACTAAATTCTTGATTATATGACAATAGCTTTACTGAGCTGCTAGTTAAAAAGTAAAGCCAGCATGACACTGCAAAGTATCTGAACAATGGGACCCAGCACTGGAACAACCAATCCAGAATGCTTTTCATTCAAACGTTGAATGGTCACAATGTGAAGCTTGGTTCTAAGTGATTGTGAAACAGAAATTATACCTTGATCTGTTTTAAAGATGCTACTTTTATGTTAAATTCTGTTTAATATTTCTACTTTGTAATGGATTAATCAAACATTAACAGGAAGGGATCCAAGAATAACAATATCTTAAAATGATTTTGCTCTCTTGTCCTTCTGCGTCAAAGATCTTGTGTGCAATAAGTTTGGCAAATCAAACAACAGCATAAATTTGCAACACAAATAGCCCTGTGGATAATCAAACAATGTTGAATGGGCACCTAAGAAATCTGCATTGCGAGGTCCCTGGCCATCTTCAGCCCCATTGAAATACAAACCGGCACTACAAAAGAAGGTTACAGATCTGAACAACAGAAGGTTTTGCATTAAAAACGGCCATGCAGCCAGGGCCTTACACAAGGGTGTCATCGGTAGAGGCCAAATATCAATGTTGATGTACCCGAAGCCAACTGGAAAACAGGGGGGAAAAACACAAGTTCAGGGAGTCATATTGAGTTCACTGATGCCCCCACCAAGATGTCGACGCAGAAAGGGTGAAAGGCTGTCACGTCTGAATCCCCCAGAGGGGGACTGGAGAAAGAGGAGCGCTTAAAAGCAACTTGTTTCTATGGTCGTCCATCCCTATTAAATAGAGTTGGTCGTGCGCACTTAGGAAATATTCTGCACGTCTCCAGCATCTACAAAAAAGTTTAGCAAAGATAGGAGTTAATGTCCTTGGATGGAAATATGGATTAATGATGTGTGATGTATTCTAACCAACCGTATCAGATCAGTCCCATTTTGTGGGGCGCTCCATCCTGCCCACTCTTGACAGTCATTATGGTCCTTGTCCATGGTGATTGGTACTTGCAGTGGGTTCAGGGACTGAGCCGATAATATCCCACTGCACGTCCCTGACTTCCCTTGCATTGGTAGGCATTTCCAAATTTTAGTTGGACACGAGATGAGGATACCCACACACATGCAGCCTTGGTAGCCCTGGCTTAGCCCCTCAACACTGAATGCCATGATTTAATGCTGTTTTGATGCAAATTCAGATGAACTGTATTGTATCAAGAAAATGACTAAGTTAACCTGTAAAACACAAAACCATTTACATTGAAAATAACTGACGTTACGCAACTGTGCACGGGTATTATATATTTTTGGAATGATTCAACATTTGCATTCCTATCTCTTACATAAAAAGCACAAGTGTAGTCACTGCTGTCCTCTACTGGTGAAAATACAATACTGTTCTATATGTAAAAAGTGAACAACACATCCATTCCATTTACAGAGCATCCACAACAGTAAAGGTCTAGGCCATCTGCAAACAAACGGTGCTGATTGGTTGTAAAAGGTCCTTTAATACTAAAACTCCCGGTGTGCTGTTGTTGAGTCCCAAGAGCTGCATTACAAACCATTAACGCACCAGGGACAGTAATCAGCGTAGGAAGCAAATGAAGGACTGGGCACATAAACATCTCTCTTGACTAAAGAGCCTTACAACCTGATGTTATTTCTTTGTTCTTTAAAAAAGGCATACTCTGCACACACGCACCCAAAAAACAGAGGCCCAAGTGTGAGAACAAAATCTAAGGAAAATAAATACCAGCTTGAAGAAGTGTCACTGGTTTTACATTTCAGTATATTAGCAGGCAATCATTTGAGAGCGTCTCATAAGAACAATTTAGGTACAGGGTACAATATGAAAGCTGTGAAAGCGTTACTATTTGGCTCATCTTGGCATGAAGATGAAGGGCATTTGTTTTCCATCAACTTTGCCTATCTGGAGTCAGAAAACGTAGACAACGTAAAAGCATGCTTAAGACAGGACTTCACAGACCGATCTTTCCCAAACACACAAACTAACGTCCGGGGGTAAAGAGCAGGCGGGCGTGGGGGCGTGCCAGCATGTTTGTGGGTGGGAAGCGGAAAGAGGCGCTCCAGCGCTCTCGTCCATGAATTCATTATCTGCAACATCCACGTAGACACAGCTGGAGCATGAGCATTGACATGTTTTTTTTTTTTCTCTTTATCGTGTGGGTGGAGAGCTCAGGCCGGCTGTTGCTCAGGGGCCCTCTTGGCAAACACTTACCTTCGCCGCAGCACTAATACTGGGCAAACCACGAGTGGCTTAACTGCTCATCCATCCGAAAATGGTACATTGTGTGGGCAACCGGGTCCTAACGCCCCGAGGTGATCGGATGTGTTACAAGAATGCCAGCACTGCTAGCAGCCCGGTTTGTAACTTACTTGCTAGGACCCTGTTGACGGAGGAATGCGTAGCCAGGCCGGGCTGGCCCCTCTCGTGATGAACGATCCCGGCATAAGGAAGGTACTCTGGCAAAAGGAACCTCCTTTAAGAAACAAAGAGAGGGAGGGCAGCATTGGGTTATACAGAATCAGCGCTGAGAGGGTTTCCTATTCTCGCCATTAGGCTGACGACGTCGACACAATTGGCAGAGGGTCTACGTAGAAGTCAAGCACAGGCTTAAAGTGGTTCTAACAGCCGTGGCTGACTCACTGCACAAACTGATTACCATTGTGGAACAAAGAAGATTGAAAACGGAAGAGAAGACTGTTAGAAGAGCGACTCAGGACTACTCACTGGGGCACAAACCGGCCGAGCGAGGGGGCGGACATGCGAACGCTGCGTGGAGCTCTGGGTCTGGCACCATCACCGGTGTCCCTGGGAAAACACAGAGACGGGCAGGTGGACAGAAAGAGAAATGACGGACAAACAGACAAGAGGAAAAGTTCAAAATGGTGGCGCTTGTCAACACACGACTGGTGAGCCGGGGCTGGGAGGAAAAATTTGTGTGGCTGCCCAGATTGATACAACATGAGGCCTTACAAGACTTTAGGAAGTGTCCAGGTAAGACCATCGCTGACACTTCCCAAACCTGGTTCCATAAATGATCCTATCCGACAGGCAGATGACAGTTAGGTAGTACAGGTGAATCATGAGTCATGCGGGACCTCCCATAGATTGGGTATTCTGTCCCAATATGTTTTCCACCAGTAGCAAAACAGTTACACCAACTATGGTTATGATGAATTGTACTTGGCTAATAGTGATTGTAATTAATTTTGTCTTTTGGGAGACAGATACAGATCAACCAGCATGCCCCCAAAACGCCAGCTCTTCCAGGTGGTGCAGTGGTCGGAGGCGTCCTTTCATAGCGCCAAACTCATCACCAGTCTACATTTGGGACTTGACTGCGTTGCAAGCGGAGAAGTAGCTGGGAAGCCACATGGACAATATTAATTGGCAGTCGTGACCGGGGAGCCGGAGGCATTGTCAGGAGGGATTTATTGGTCTCATTATGCTCTAGTGACTTCAGGTGGAATATGCAAAGCCAAGGTTGTTAGGTGAGTGAATGCACCCTCACAAGTTTGACATATGTGCGACTGTGGAAAGATCAGCAGTGTAGATAAAAGCATAATATCAAAAACAAATTCCAAGAGGGTGGCATGAGGGCCTGACATCTTCTAGCGTGACCTCTGCGTACTGTTGTCAGGTATCGTCAACCTGATGCCGGTGCAGTGGGCCCTGGGTTCCTCCTGGTGCAGCGGGCCCTGAGTTCCTCCTGGTGCAGCGGGCCCTGGGTTCCTCCTGGTGCAGCGGGCCCTGGGTTCCTCCTGGTGCAGCGGGCCCTGGGTTCCTCCTGGTGCAGCGGGCCCTGGGTTCCTCCTGGTGCAGCGGGCCCTGGG
>JACXGK010004554.1:0-10111 GCA_016801125.1 Novumbra hubbsi
TCATTTGAATGGGATACTAGTGCTTGCTGGTAATCGTTTGAATGGGATACTAGTGCTTGTTGGTGATCGTTCGAGTGGGATACTGGTGCTTGCTGGTAATCATTTGAATGGGATACTAGTGCTTGCTGGTGATCGTTTGAATGGGATACTAGTGCTTGCTGGTGATCGTTTGAATGGGATACTAGTGCTTGCTGGTGATCGTTTGAATGGGATACTAGTACTTGCTGGTGATCGTTTGAATGGGATACTAGTGCTTGCTGGTGATCGTTTTTGAATGGGATACTAGTGCCTGCTGGTGATTGTTTGAATGGGATACTAGTGCTTGCTGGTGATCGTTTGAATGGGATACTGGTGCTTGCTGGTGATCGTTTGAATGGGATACTGGTGCTTGCTGGTGATCGTTTGAATGGGATACTGGTGCTTGCTGGTGATAGCTTACATACCTGCCCCTCAGCCCCAGCATCAGGCAGGACAACAATACGGGTGGATAGAGGCTCTGAGGTGCTGCCTGTGGTCTCTAACTCAGGCTTGATAGAGTGGCTGGTTGGGACAGGCTCAGCTTTGGTGAAGAGACTGTCTGTTGCGTAACCAAATGCCTGTATGGCATTTCCTGTGGGGGCAAAAAGATGAAGTCATTCGTCTTGTCGGTCTTCACAGTGTCGAGGCAGTTAACAGTGAGTCCTATGTCAATTATTTTGGTCCTCTGCCCTGGTTTTGGCTGTGGACGTTGATCAACCTTATGCTTGTTCAATTACTTCAAGGAAGGACTGATTTGTCACTTGACTGAAGACTGCTGAAGCCAAGTATTTATCTGCCCTCTTCATATAAATATATAAATATATATCATATGGTCATCTATGCACCATATCCGTATGCGTCACCTAAATCAGTTTAACTTAATGACCACTTGCTAATTAGTCTACATTGTACATAATGTATTTTGATTGTCTTATGTTTTGACATAATCACAAGTAATTTACTATTTTGTCATGCATTTGCTATACCTTTGGTGAAGTTGTTATTTCTCAACCGGCTTACTTATCAAAAGTAAAATAAAACATACTTTTTGTACATCCTGTGCGGGACTTATAATGAAAACTTTCCTCCCTTTCCTTTGCAGAAGAACTGCCTGGAGCTCTGTACCAACATAACTACTTAAACAAATTAGCTGGTCACCTAGCCAGGTTTACAAAACTGTTGACCACGGAAGAATGAAGAGGTGATTTGCATAAGAAAATCAATAGAGAGAAGACGTTCATATAATGCGATTATGCTTTGTTAATTTGTCCAGGCTGCTGACATGTATCGCAATAGAAGTGCCATTAGCCCAGTGATGCACAATGGAACAGGCTTGAGGTTGCGTGTGACGCCTTGTTTGAAAATCAAGCTGACCTTTACAGTTTATACTGTACAGGTGTATAGGTACCTCTGTTTCCCTTCTTTAATGCCAAGTAGCATGTCACTTGGAGAATATACAATCATTTTGTGATTTAACTTTGTTTATGCACCAATTTCTTGTGAATCTGGTTTACAAGCCCCAGTACACTTAAACACCAGGACATGCTGTTGATTGTAGATATGGAAGGTTATGTATTTTTTATTTGCTAGCATAAACTAAGCATTATTATGTGAATCGCCTGTCGCGTTTTCACCAAAACTAATTCTAAAAGCAGAATAGACAAATAACTTCAATGCAGTGCGTACTTCAGGTTTTGCTTGACCGATTGTAGATTAAAAATCTCCAGCAACGTTGCTTTATGTAGATACTGCATTTGGTCTCTAATTCATTAAACTACGGGATCATTTAATAAAGATAGAATCTGGTTGTAGTTTGCTGTGCAGGTCCCCATGGGAGACACATTTTGACCGCATTGTGGCCTGAACTTTAGCTACAGTAAAATAACTTGAAAAGCTGTGATGTGATTCAGTATTGGATCGAACGCCTGCACACCTAGCACTCCAGACAGAGGGGCTGATATATGTTTCATGCAATAGTCTAACATAGCAATTGTTCTATTTAGCGCTTTGATCGAGAGCCCCACTTCAAGAGATTATAATTTTGTAGGATCATGGACCAGCAACCTCCCACTGGGCTACAAACAGACACGGCCAATTAGCGTGGTCATTTGAGGGCCCACATTTAATGGCTTATGAACCTACTTAAAATAGAAAGCAGCGCCTATAAAAATTTACTGATAAAAAGAAAATCACCCAATTATCACCTGATCATTTTGAAAAACAAGCACTATGAAATGCCTCATTACCCTGGAGTCGAGGAGACATCAGCCACATACAGAATCTTAATCGACAGACACGTTGTCTGAAGCCCAGGAAATCTTGGATGGGCCATTTTTTTTTGGGGGGGGGGCTACATGGGCCAGCTTGTTGTGTGATGACTGCACTCATATCAATTACTATTTGAACCCCAGATCGGCGAAGGGGTAAGCCGGGACAAAGTACCTTTTCACTCTGCTTGTCCATTTTAACAGAATGCTTGTTTCTTTCTGTTCAGGCAAGAAGACGGCAAACCATGTAATTGCTTGCCAACCACCTCCATTATAAGGTCATTGCGCAGAGATGACTGTGAATAGATTTATGTGACTGATCTTATTCAGATCATTCTCAAACCTAGGAAAAATGCCATTTCTATGCAAGCACACATACAGTAGACCATAATGCGGAGACATATCGAACTCAAACGTGTCACATAAATCCAAGGCTTCTGGGGTATCTCAACCGGGGTTAGGTTGGTTACAATGCAAGTCTAGGACTAATGACGAAGCTTTGAAAAGTGTAACGCAAAAAATTTCTGAGAGCACTGAAAAATGACTTGATCGCGATAATGTTGTTGGTCAACGTAAGACAATACGATATGTCAACATATACATCCTTTTGTGTTTTAGATATAAAATGTACACAGTATACGGCACACTTACCTATTCAAGAGAAGCGCTAGGGGGGACAAACTAATAAATGAGCTAAGTCGGCTTGAATGCTCCCTCACTGAAATCTTTACTGAACCCAAATGTTCCACAAAGTGATTTTGCCCACTGCCGACAAAAGATGTATTTTGTCTTACATTAGATGTTTTAAAAAAACCCACTGCTGTGACTTGCAGCGAGGCGGACAAATACCAAGGTCCTATTATCTCATTTGACAAAACCCGGTGCCGTCTCTCTAGACTGTTGTGACTCTCCACTTAGAGCATAAGAGCAAAACTTCATCTATTTCAGTTTATCTTCTCCTGTTCTTCCTGACTACATGGAGGAGATGCTGCATTTTGTATTATTTTTCCGGACGCCTCCACAGCTCCAAGCCTCATCCCTCATCCCGCAGACTCAGCTAAAAGTGCACCGCGGCAATCTATTGAAGAAGTCTAAAAGCATTACCCACACAGTGGAACATGTTAAAAGCAACGGTATCTTGTAATTTTGATGACATTGCATCCCCTGATATTTGACTACTGAATGGTGCAGTTAGGATGCTTTTCCCATCCTTTCATGTTCTTATGTCATTTTATCATAGATTCATGATGCTGTTTGGTGCGATGGGTCTTTAAATTATTATATAATATTTTGACCAAGGCTTCTGGTATCCCTTTGTGAAGCGCATTGTGTTAGTGTCAAAGCCTTGTCATAACAAGAAATAACAGCTGACATAACTTGTCATAACCTGTCATATTGTTATCATAACATTATCACAAGCTATATGTAGATTTGATGTGTCATATATTGCAATTTTTTTGAATGGTTATGATGGTTACATACAAGTGTAATGACCAAAATGGCAAACCATTTCATTACATCATACTTTTAAATAGTATGTTTATCCAGGAACCACCATATTGAAATCATTATAATTGATGTGTACCAACAGTCACCATCAGTGTTGTTGGTGACAGAGATTATTGCAGATTCTAGGGGCATTATTACACATTAAAAAGCTACTATACAAAATGTCTTCGACAAAAGTGTTCTGTCTTTTGTGAAATACAATTTTACACATCTTTGCTATTCCCCCAGAGGTCAATCATGATATTGTTGATTGATGGCTGGGTTGCATTTGCTTACTATATTGGTATCCACGTCCTGTGACTCTTCACTTGGAATAGCTTAATATGCTTTATAACTATTCTGTGTCACTAGACTCTATTGGTGATGAAAAATGAAGATGTCAAAAAACATCATAAACATCCCTTGTCACTTTACTTGGAATAGCCAAGCTGACATGTTATGACACTGTCAGCGAGCGACAAACTGTCAGTATAATGTGTCATTCATCATTTTCAAAGAGAGTGCCTTATTTTGCTCTTGAAATCTGCACCTGTTTTCATTCCCAGTCATCAGTGAAACAGGGGGGACACTTTAGCATGCCTTCATGAATTGTGATCTTATATTTCGACCAAAATACCCGCTCCCATTTAGTAAACATCATCCGTATTGCTCACATGTCCCAGTGTTGTTATGCATTGCCTTGTAGCAAAAAGAAGGTGATGAGGCCAAAACACCACATATTTGAATGACATAGTATATCATTTCTTTTTTTAAATCAAATCAGTGGTCTTGCATGTGCTTTAAAAGTATTTGAAATGCCAGTGTGACTCACTCAAGCACATGTTCTCTCTGAAGTCCCCCAGGAAGCTCTCACACTCCTCTTCCTGGTTCCCGCTTCCTTTACAGGTGCACCATGGGGATACAGTCCAGTTGCTGTAACTGCCGTCCACGTAGTTGGGAGTCATATCTGTCCCTGTTGTAGGTGAGGACAATATTACAGTTACAAATCATTCAATGGCATGGCTAGCCGTTCTGTTGCCTGTGGAGGGGTCATTTTCTTTAAATCAATGAGTACTTTATTAGTTTGCCACTAATTTATGTTAGTAGTAGGTAATTACACAAAGGTTAGGGTTAGGAAGTAAAATGTCAGTAGTTGCTATTTGTTTTATGGTAATAAAATGCAAGAAGCACGATGTCTTCATAAAAATGCGGTGTCATGATGTAAAATGTCAAACCTCAATTAAAACTGCCATAACATAAGTAGTAAATAGGAATAAACTAGCTCAAATCTGTTTGTTCAGGAAAGCTGTTGTGTGTTTGTGTGAGTTTGCATTCGAGAGGTTGACGACATAAGGAAAACATTTACAGAACAATTCGGTATTATCTTCGACGTCCTGAAACATAAACTGAAACAGTTTGTGACTGAAACACAAAATGTTTCAGTCACTCCCCTCCGACACTTCTTGGGACTACGGTCTTGCACTATATGCAACTTATATGGAAAAAAATGTGCACACTGTCTATTTACTGTTTAATTTTTTTTTCTTTTCTTACATTGCTATTTTATCCACTTACTATGTTTTTTGTACCGCTTACTGTGTTCACTGTCATGCAACAATACACCATAGCATAATCCATGTATGAGTCAATTTACTTGGCCATGAAGTTGATTCTGATGTGCTTATTGTTTACCAATGGGCGTGTGCAGAATTAATTTCCTTGTCTTTGGCCGAAATGTCAGAAAAGGTAAAAACCCGGACATGACATATATCACATAAAATGTATAATTAATACACAACACTGTTTCCAAAAAATTTGGGATGCTGCGTAAAATGCAAATAAAAACAGAATGCAATGCAAGCCAATCATTTATCCCCACATTTAATTAAATAGTACAAAGACAACATTTCAGATGTTGAAACTAAGACATGCCTATTTTGAATTTGATGCCAGGAACACATTTCAAAATATTTCTTTTTTAACTATACTCTGTACGTGTTTGGGAACTGAGGAGATCGATTGTTGTAGTTTTCTCATTCTTGCTTGATATAGGATTTCAGCTTCTCAACAGTTCTAGCTTTCCTTTGTCATATGTTTCATTTCATAATGTGCCAAATGTTTTCAATGGGTGACAGTTCTGGGCTGAAGGCAGGCCAGTTTAGCAGCCAGACTCTTTTACTACGAAGACAAGCTGTTGTAATACGTGCAGAATGTGATTTGGCATTGTCTTGCAAAGCCTTTCCTGAAAATTATGTTTGGCTGCATATGTAGCTCTAAAACCTTTATATATTGTTCAGAATTAATGGTGTCTTCTCAGATGTGCAAGTCACCCATGCTATGTGCAGTAATGCACCCCCATACCATCTCGAATGCTTGATTCTAAACTGTGTGCTGATAACAAGCCTGGATGGTCCCTCTCCTTTCCCCAAAATGAATTTCACATTTTTATTCAAACCACAGAACAGTGATCAAGCGATTTAGGAGACATTGTTAATATTTGCCATCATTCTACTTGAAATGATTATCAGTAAATATATAAGAATATAAAGTGAGGAGAGTGAGAGGACCTTGCCTTGTATAAATGAGGGGAGTTTTAAAGATCCCTAGGCTATTATATTTGTGTATTGCGTTCTCGGTTGCCTGTGTTATTCCATTTTGTCAGCTTCAGCTCCAACAGCCTCACGCTAGAGTCATTCACGGGTCAGGTTTTGGGAGCCCCACCCGGACAGAGCGTGTTCCAAGGACCACCCAAAAACAGGCACAAGAGCAGATTTTCCTTTGCAGCCAGCCAACCCGCATAGGTTTCCTTCCAAAAACCCAATCGCTACCCGATGTTCTTAACCCCATCGGGTAATGTTACTCCAAGACAGAAGTGTATGTGTGCCTTTTGTAAGAAACGAGAAACTGATCAAATGCAGGGTTCTACCTTACACAACGGTCGACTGTGGAAACTTGGTGAAAGCTATTTCCTGAAGTATATTTTTTTAACATTTTGCCATGTTGTAATGAGGACCGTAATCAATGAAGACTTAAATAAGTACAGATTATCTGGGATTTGAGGAAACGTTTGATTGCATTGGTTACGCTGTTTTAAAATGGAAAATATTGATTAAAATCTATTCACGGAGCTACACTAACACACGTGAGCCACAGACCAGTCAGCCATTCACCTCCTTCCTGTTGTTTGTTCCTTTTGATGATTATTATTAAACCTAAAATGTATGTAAACCTAAAGCATTTGATTAAAACACAGTGTGTATCAATGACATAAGCATCTGCTTCTCCAACAACACATTTCAAGTAAAACAAAAATTGCTCTCCTTACCACATTTCTTTACAGTTCAGTTTCTTTAAGTTTACAAACAATATGTTATTCCCTGTTTACTGTAGACCTGAATGAAAATAAGGTCTGGTGTTGAGCGTCACTTATTACATCGTTCTATAAATAAATAACTATCCACTCCTTGTGCATGCAATTCTTGACAATACCAGTCAAACTATACCTAAAACTAAACCTTGAATGACAAATTATTCAGACAGAACCAAGTAAGTAAGTTGTTAATAACTTTCATACTTTCAAAAACACTGGCTGAACCCAACCCAAGCCTGTACCCCCCGTAGTACTAGCTGCTTTAAAAGACTTATCAGCTCCCCGGAAAACATCTTAAAATGGCTTGCCATGGACAGGTCACTAATGGATAATAATGGACTGCATTTACTATAAACAATGAAGCTACCTACGCAGTATAACAGTATGTTACTCTTGGCCTATATTTCAACACGGAGACAGAGGAAAGGGGGTCAACTAACTGTAGGTTGGCTGATTGATGGTTGTTTCAGATGTGGAGTGTCCATCCGGATTGAGCTGGTTATATTGTTTTAGATATACAGTATATAACTAAAACCAGATGTATGGTTTCATAATGCTTTCAGAAGCAGAGTGCGTTATTTGTGGAAAAACACATCATTCTGTGTAGGTCAGAACCTCTAACAAGGGTAATGGAATGTCAGTAGGGATATGTATGACACACTAATACTATTAATAATTAACTTGCAGGAAGGTAAGAAAGCTATTACTATCTCTAAAGAGTATAGTAGTCTCACTCAAAGTGGTCCAGGCATAACTGCTTTAGGTCAACCTTCTTAATTGTACTTAATCATGCCAACACATTATCAACGTGATTTTAAATGTCTACTAGCATTGAAGAATGTCTTCGTGTTGCCAACTTTCCTTGTTCCTTCTGAAGAACATTTACTATGGGAAATAAATAAATAAACAGATGGTAAATGAATGTTTCAATACCTCTTATAATCTTAATAATCACCACCTCTAGTCAGCCTCGGTTATGCATTGTGCCGATAATCAAAGGAGATAAACAGATTCACCCGTGTCTACAGCTCATAAGAAGTGATGGAACTTAATAAAACCCCAACGTGTCTTATTGCGGTCTCATTTGATGCTGCCATGTTTACAGCATTGTTGGGTTTGTATCTCCTCAAAGGGAGATATATGACAAGCCAATTAAAAGCATGTACATGCTAATAACAACCAACATCATGTTATGGCTGCAGGCTTTAAGTCCAGTTTTAGTGGAGTACATAGCCCAAATAGCCCTTACCAATGAGGCCGGCGTAGGAGGCCAGACAGGCCCGGAAGTTCTCCTCATTTGGGCAGCTGCTCGCTGTATGCTGAGTTACCATGCAGTTCATGTGGAAATCAGCCAGTCGTGACCTGCACACAAACAAACACAGTGCACAACATCAGAAACACACCCGGATGGGACAAGAGAATTCATAAATCAATATGTGCTAGGGCTATTTAACCGAAGATTATTGCTTGAAATATGTGTTCAAATAGTATGTTCATTTGTTTTGTAAGATTTTGTTATCGCGTCTCCAGGTCTCATCGCAAAGATCCTTGCACACTTTTAAGTGGATGCTGACTTAAATATCCGCTGAACAAACAGTAACTGAAAATGATAAAGACATTCTTAGTTGCGTATCGTTAAATATGTTGAGATGAAGCATAAAAAAACATATACTCAAAGGTATCCAGACTTGGAAAAAAAATAATATTGTCCACAAATGACAGTTTAGGTAGGTCCAATGTTTATTGTAATGGTATGAGAGCTGCCATCACGGCCGGGAAAGAAACAGAATCATTTGAACAAGTCTGAAGGGGACTACTTGAGGAAAAACAGTTTAGGTACCTGTTTGCTTTGCTGTACGGGTTGAGATACAATATGTAACCTTTCTGCTTGCTTAATGCTTATCATAGCCATCAGTTTCCACAAACATGGTGTCTGTTTGTGTGTCTTTATGCCTGCGGGTGTAATGAATGTGGTTGGGGGGTATAGAGAGCAGGCAAGGGCTAGGCAGGAGACGTAGTCGAGGGCAGGCAGAGGACTGGTACACGGAATGACGGTAGAAGCTTAATACGCAATCTAACACACGAACAAACGATAGACAGCTTAGTACAGACGTAGAACGTACAATACCTCACAACGAACAAAACAAACAACCGACATATATAGGACGCGCCGTAACAAGCAACAGGTGCATCCAATAACGGAAAACCCGGGCAGCGTTCAGAAACAAAAAAAAGGCAACGGGAACGAACCGAAACCAAAAAACACGTAACGGCGAAAACGGAACGTTACAGTGGGGTTGCATCACAAATCCAGTTCTGCAGGTTTATAAGAGTCGCAGGGCACAGTTGTCCTGTCTTTCCGCATCACTGTTTCCTCCAAGACTGAGTGATTCTCTGACCCTCATGCCAGAACCTTTTTTGCCTGGTCAAAGGTAATGCTTCCAGCTGCACAGACTCTGGATAAGTAGGTTCTTCAGCGTTCTGTTTACTGTCGACAGGTAAAACTTGAACCTGAAGCATCCAACCCCACTGGTGCCCAGTTCTACTAATGATTATATTCCGACTGCTCACGTTCACCTACAAAGTATCCAAAGGAACGGTGTCCAGATACATACACTTCTACTCTCCCACACTGATCACCCCCCAAATCCACCCCTCGCTCAGTGGTGGTCTGTTCTCAGTAGTGTTGCCACCCAACGCTGGAACTGCCTCCATCTCCGAGTCAGAACATCACACAGGCTTACATCTCTTGTCATAGATTTGATACCGTCCTCGTGTTTCACAGCGTTTACCCTGCTGATGATCTTATCGCGCGTACCGGAAGTCGCTTTGAATAGAGCTTGAAATTAGCTGCATTATTAATTTAACACAACTTGTTTCTGACAATAAGACAACATGATTTTGAAAGTCTGTAAACAATAATAGGATGAATATTAACCTCCAATGGTAACAAGTAATATAGGGTTTT
>JACXGK010004554.1:10211-37631 GCA_016801125.1 Novumbra hubbsi
GGGGGGGGGGGGGGGGTGACGACTGAGATGTTTTATGAATGTAATATCAAAGAATACACAACAACAATCCTATGTTTATTATCCCTTATCCATGCATCTCAATGACGTGCACAGGCTGGAGATTTTCTCTGGAGGAAAAATAAGTAACATTATGCCGCCTGTGTGCACAGAATGGGTCTCCGGCAAACGTACTCTCTCTCACTCTCCCCCTCACTTCGTTACTCTGGATCTATCTCCTTCAAATCGCCCAGAGTGGCCCTCAAGGTGACATGTTGTGAATATCACATCTGAGTCTTGTTTCAGGCAGAAGGGCTTCGTGCACCTTCGTGAAACCTTCACGTCTTCTTCCTCTCTGTATGGAACAAATTGCATATTCCTTTAAACATCCCATCATTTTGATAGAGAGAGAACACGAGGTGTACAGAAACCGAGAGACTTCCCTGCCTAGCAATGCGTCCTTTCTTATCTACATCTGTTATATCAAACAGTCGTCACACTTTCCATGTCGGTGTTTCGTTGGACAACTCGTTCATTGATCACAAACACATTGGACAAGAATATGTGTCTGCAGTAAGGGTTGCGGCCATCGGAAAAGGACTGCATGTTTTAACCGAAAGCCCCCACGGATAATGACAGTTTAAACACAGCAATTTAAAGTTTAGAAAGGTGTCCTGAGTGTTTGGACAATAGTGTTAGCCATCGATACACAGCACATTTCATGGCTGCCACAGCTTCTCCATTATACCTTGGTGGAGTGCTCGCTGCTGAAATTATAGGCTGTCTGGCTCTCAGAGTTTTATGGTTATTTCAGACACTCAGCCCTGGGAAGTGGCAAAGGGAGCCCCGTAGAGCTAGACTCCTTTCAAATATTTGACGCTTTAAACACTGTAATTTGGTCAGTGGTGAATGCCCATCCATCTTGTTCAAGCGTAATACAAAACTAATGGCTTTTAACATCGAATCGTATCCCTTATCGTCAGCGATGACAAACATTGAGTCAAATCAGATGAAAATCTAAAAACCATTTCCCCACAATGGAAGGAAAAGGGCATCACAGTTATCAACTGCCAAGCCATGGTGTCTGTGTAGCCCCTCAACAGCAAATGTCTTGGGAAGGTTATGTCTTTGGAAAACATCATCTTTTTTTAAAACACACATATATTTATATACGGTATACACTACCGTTTGAAATTTGGGGTCAATTAGAAATATCCTTGTTTTTTTTTTTACATGAAAACATGCATTTGTTTTGAGTAGGAATTAAATGATGTTTCATTAAAGTAACAATTGTGTCTTTCAAACTTCCCATTTTGTAAAGAATCCCCCGTTTGCAGCAATTACAACCTTGCAGAACTTTGGCATTTTAGTTGTCAAATTGTTTCTCTGTCATCCATCTAGTTTCTGTGTCCTTTTGCCCATCTTAATCTTTTCTCTTTATTGGCCAGTCTGAGATATGAGATAAGGCTTTTTCTTTGCAACTCCGGCTAGAAGGCCAGCATCCTGGAGTTCCCTCTTCACTGTTGATGATGAGACGTGTTTTGCAGGTAATAAAGCTTCCAGTTGAAGACCAGTGAGGCTGGTTTAACATACTGGACCTCTTGCTCAGGTGTGCACCGGGGCCTCCCACTCGTCTTTCTATTCTGGTTAGTGCCAGTTTGCATCTTTTAGGGGAGTTAAACACAGCGCTGTATAAGATATTCAGTTTCTCTTTCAGTTTCCCTCAATGAATTTACTTTAATTTCTCACAACAAGAATAGAGTTTCAGAATATCTTTGTTTCCCTCAATTTCGAGTCTGCAGTCGTACACATCATTGCTCTCCTTTGACTTTCCCTATTCGCATTTTTTTTTTTAAATGATGAAGCATTTAAGCCATTTTATAATCTTCTGTTTTTTTTCTACAGATACATTGTTCCTAAGGCCATTGCAGCTGGTTGGTGTTGCATTTGGGCTTGTCTATATATTCAGGATTAGATGTCATTTCAGAGAATCTTTGGGCAATTGCTAATAGATGGCACTCTAAAATGGCCCATTTATTTGGGTACACAGGCCTATATGATTACACACTCATTGGGATGCATTCTAATGACTAAAAGGCCTCAAGGGCATATGGTTTTCGGTCAATGGCAAATCTGTGCTACAATTCATAAGCTTGCCTGTGGACTTAGTTCATATTGCAGGGAACCAATTTTCATATGATGCTCCTCTTCAAATGAGCGTAAAATAAACGGTTTCCTGGAATTCACAGTTTCCTCTGTTTCTCTGTTTGGTATTGCAATCATGCCACCCCTATTTCTGTGACGTCATCTGAATTAATGCTAAATGAACTGTCATGAATGATTTTAGAAAGGAGTAATTAGTAGTAATTCAGTGTGTGCTTTTACTTTTGGTGTGATGGCAAATGTTGCTTTGGTTTGTTCAATCTTTTCGATTATTTTTGGATGAAATAACATAACACATTTGGCAAGTCAATAGTTTGACAAGTTATAAGGTGTTTTTGAACACCTCAAGCTCAGAAAAAATAATTGAATCGTTTTGGGACTAAGGTACGAGGTGGGACCTGATGCCATTCGAAGCCTTGGGGGCATGATTTCTTTTTTTGGGTGGCTATTAGTTTTTCATTTGTGGCCACTTGTAAGAATGCCATTCTATTTAATGCGTTCTTATTATAAGTGCCCTAACCCCAATTCCTTCACCAAGTCGCTCTGGCTAGGAGAATTTGATCACTGATAAAAATGTTAGATACTTGTTGTGGATGTGTTCAGAGTACCACTGGTTGAGTACAGTGTGTGTACTCTGACATTTATTTTTTAGGTTAAACCAAAATAGGAAAGTGAATTGACTGCTGGGGGAAATAATGAGGGTTGCATCTCAAAATAAACGTTTGTTCATAACAAACCATAAGGATAATCTAGTAATATAAAAAAATCTCTGTCTTATTCCGTGTACCAAATTGTGCCTTTCACTGAAGATTCGTGAGGCACTTAGCATTGAGCATATTCACATTATCTAACACATGTACCATTCACATGACATGTCGGATCGGTTTTGGATGCAATGCATGTTGGATAACATTTCCATCACAAGGATGAGCCTGTGGGGGTGGCTCGGCTTGGCCAGTTCCTTTATCCGTTCCCTCCGAGGTTACACTGCGCTTGCTGGAAATACGGTAATCCCTGTATTGAAATGATCTGCACAGCTCTCGCCTGCCCTTTCTCAGTTTGTGCTCTTATGTACAGCCAACAAGCAGAGCACGTTCTACCATTTGCTGAGACCTGATTAACGCTGTATAAGGTCATTGGTTCGGTGCGCAAGGCAGCTTTTACAATATTGCAAATACGGTGTCCTTTTAACAGCTTGTCTTGTTTTAGGAGAGAAAGAGACAGAAATGTGACCAAGTAATATGCCACAAAACAGGCTCTTAATGATCATGGAGAGTTGATTAGTTAAGATGAGAGATGACAGATCTTGTTTGAATCGATATGCCTTCTTTGAACCAAAGTTTACATTGATCCCTGGCCAAGAAACCAGAATTGTTAGTAAAACAGAACATTAAAACACTCCATAAAGAGTTAAATGAGTGGCCTTGGTTTGTCCGGCGCTCTAAGACCTTGCCTCTGGCAACATATAATATACGCTGTAGTGGAGGTTTGAATCTGGCCCACTGCTCTTTTAGCAAATATTCTCTTATATCTTTTCACACTTTCCTGTCAAATAGTAGTAAGTAAATAATATTATGTATATGCAGTATGAAGCTTAATATGAATTCAGTACAATATTACTGTGAATAAGTGGCATGTAACCCCTAAATTATAACATAAAGAAAAAGAAAACAAAATGATCCAAATAATTCAGAATAAATGTATACGTACAGTCATGTGAAGGTATTAGGACACCCCATGTCCTAATTTCTGTCCTAAATATTTTGTTATTTATTAAGAAATGTAGACATGGGGTGTGGGGACTTGGGGGACATGGGGTGTGGGGACATAGGGGACATGGGGTGTGGGGACATGGGGGACATGGGGTGTGGGGATATGGGGGACATGGGGTGTGGGGACATGGGGGACATGGGGTGTGGGGACATGGGGGACATGGGGTGTGGTGACATGGGGGACATGGGGTGTGGGGACATGGGGACTTGGGGGACATGGGGTGTCCTAACTTTGTCCTCAGTAGCAAATGGCATCTTTATAAATAAAAGATTTCATGGTTAAATTTGCATTGTTTTAGGTTCAATAACATCACCTTTATCTATAGATATTGTTTAAAAGGAGATAAAATATTGATAAATCCACATTTCTTAAAAAATAACTAAATATTTCATTGGGAATGTCTTCACATGACTGCATAAACAGTGCAAGTACATGTATAACCATTTTCCACATTGTATGATAATATCAAGACATCATAACTATGAAATAACACATATGGAATCACGTAATAAGCAAAATAATAAAATTAAATAAATAAAAACAAGCAACATAAAGAAGGTCACATAAGTAGCGTTTCAGCAGCCTATTAATTAGTTATTTCAAATTATCTGAAAAAACATATACATATATTATGTCCTCACAATATAAGTAGTGTTCCAAGAAGATCTAACACAATCTGGCCAGTGCCCAACCCATTCCAGCATTTGATTTCACTTCAGTGAAAACTTCTGTTTCCGATAAAGCAGAGCGGGCTTCGATGTTACGATGGTGTGGACATCTGAGGGGCTACTTTATTATAAGTAAAGTTCAGAGATTGACAGTATCTGGGTCAAGTTACCTGTGCAGGGATCGATAGGCTCTCAGCTATGTGCTTTGAAACCTATTGGCCAAAGAACTCCATCAAAGATCACACGGTAAAGCAATTGAAAACAGAGGAAATAAATCAAAGATAGAAGTGTTGCATTGATTCTTTGTGCAGTCAATAGTGTACATGCGAGGCTCGCTGAGCCGCACCGGGTCCACTGTTACGGACCTTGTGTACACAGCACACGTCCAAATATAACTCAGTTGTCACTCAGTAGACTTAGTCCCTACTGGGTAAACACAGTGTATCCAATTGCAAGGCCGGGCCAACACAGGAGGAATGCTCTGTTTGTGCTGGCTGACGAGAAAACATCCGCAACGAACGTTACGCCAAGTGTGAGAGAACGCAAGCGGCCGATCACGAGTGCCTCTCACAGGCCCCTCCTGCTCTACTTAGCTCCCCTGCTGATTGGACTCTGCAGATACCGGATGTCCATTGGCCACTGAAGCAATGCCCAGATCCATACCAGCATGACCGGACCACTGACCTCTCCCCGCAGTGGCTACAGAATGATCGATTCTCCATCCCCACTTGTCAACTCTCAAATGAAATGGGGCTGCTCGTTCATCGGCCTGTTTGGAGTCAGGCAGCAGGAATCCGGGACGCTGGAAGTTCAATGACTCCTCCCATCCTAGGAGGAGGTGCATCAGAAAGCCTGAGACAGCCAATGATACAACGGGGGCAGGAAAAGTGGGAGGGCAGTCTTCACTTGAAAGGTAAAAATGCATATTAATAAAATGGTTCCAATCACTTTCAAGGAATAGATGACCTAATAGATATTGAGGACTGTGGCAGATTTGCCTCTACCAGAACCCTTTACTGTATGGCCCATGAACGTGGACAGCTTCGGCTGAAACAGCTAAGGAGAATATTCTATAGAGCTGGCCAATTCAATTACCGTCTAAGTGACATGTTCTTGCATTTCAGACACTCGTCCAAGAGATACTTCTCCAGGAGGTTTTTATGGTCATATTGACCCACTTCCGTCTCGTATCAACACATTACACTATTGAACTCCACTGGGCATTCAACAAAAGAAGGTAATAAGCTCCCAGAGACTAAGATTTCATGCGTTTGAATAAGGAAGTGTACAGCCGATGCATGGTTGATTAAAAAGTCATCCAAATCAACTTCACCTCATCATACATTACACAAGCGGACTGCAAGGTCATTATGAATACAATCATAAATTGAAGTAGAGACGATGGACTGTCCACAAACAAATAACAAACTCACAATTCTACACAAAGAAACTGGCATTTTCTTTGAATGGTGGTGGGGATTTGTTAGTTTGAGATAAAGTAAACACAGAGGCATTCTGCAAACGAAGACTCCTGAGTAAAACAGCTTGCTTTGTTTATTTCAAGAGTTTATATAAAACTTCGCCCTGCAGAAGAGCTAAAACAAACCCTAACCACAATCAATATTATTACGTAGCAAACGGGACACAAAGGGAATATATATAACCAACAATAATACTGAATAAAACATGTACACCACAATTAAACATTTTACGGTCACTTAGGAATGTCCCTGATTTTAAACGAAAAGACAATTTCTGTCCTTTAAAATAATATCAAATGGATCAGAAATACAGGGCAGTTACTGTTAATGTTTTAAATGAGTTTTCTAGATGGAAATGGCAGATTTGTAATGTAGTATCGAAATAGGCATGCAGAAACCCATTATCAAAAATATTACAGTGTTCCAATAGAACGTTGTGCTTGCTAATCCAACTTTATCATTTTACGAGGCTAATTGACCATTACAAAAAACTTTGGCAATTATCTTACCACAGCTGAAAACTGCTGAGTATCTGGAGCATAATTGTGGGTTCAATTACAGGCTCAAACTGTCCAAAAACAAAGATCTTTCTTGTGAAACTCATCCCTCTATTGTTATTCTAAGAACTGAAGGCTATTCAATGCAAGAAATTGCCAAGAAACTAAAGATCCGGTATAAAGCTTGTTTATTACTCGCAAAACCCCAGTGTTAACCTCAACAGTGAAGAGGGGACTCCAGGATGACGGCCTTCTAGAGAGAGTTGCAAAAGCCATATCTCAGACTAGCAAATAAAAAGACAAGATTAAGGAGGGCAAAAGAACAACAGACACTAGAAGGAACAGAGGAATGTTGGAATACATGTTATGGACAGAAGAAGGTTTGAGGTGTTGGTATCACAAAGAAGAACACTGAACATGCTGGTATTCTGTCTATAATAGAGTGGCCAGCACACTCAACAGATCTCAAACGTATTGAGCTGTTGTGGGAGCAGCTTGACTGTGTGGTACATAAGAAGCGCCCATCAAGCCAATCCAACTTGTGGGAGGTGTTTCAGGAAGCATTGGGTGAAATCTTTTCTGAATACTTAAACATATCGACAACTAGAATGCGAAAGGCCTACAAGGCTGTAAATGCTGCAAATTGAAGATTATATGACAAATGCAATGTTTGAAGAACACAATTATTATTACAATAATTTCGGTCAATTAATATATATTTTCTATTTGTTTTGCTATATTTCCTATTTCAATTCATTTCATGTATGTTTTCATACATGAAAAAATGCTAAATGGAGTTTAGGGTAAAACTTTTGGGGTTATTGTTAGAATTTACATTACTATGTGGTTTAGGTGGTTTAGGCATAACAGTTTTTGGTTCGTGTCTCTTGTTAAGTTCTTGGTTCCTGTTCCTTGTTAGATCAAGATAAGACAAACATGTTTGGTTATTGTGGTCAACATTAGTTTAGCCTTGATGATCTGGGGCAAAAGTGTCAAACCGGTTCCATGGGGGACCAGTTTGGGGGAGTGTCTGCAGGTTTTCACTCTCACCTTCTACTTGATTGATTAATTAGGTTACTAATTGGTTAGTTTCTACCCCAGGCTGGTCGTTTAGGTCTGAACTGGAAACCAATTTATAGGAAAAACCAAAAACCTGAAGACACACGGCCCTCCGTGGAGCTGGTTTGACACCCCTGATCTAGGTAATAGGGTTAGGGATTAAGGACAAATTGATATGCGTGTGTTATGTCATGTCTTAAGTGTTTAGAATTAAATATCCGAACTACAAACAAAGTTCTGTTTTTATGGACAATAAAAGGTAAAACGCTGATGCTAGATGTTGATATCAATGCTTTTCATTTTTGTTGTTATTGGGATACATAGTAATTTTGGACAAACTATTTATTCATATAACTAAATAGATTTTGAGTTTTTGTTTGTGTACCCTATTACTTATTGCTCTACACGTCATGGTTGAGTGGTTGTGAATCAAACAGGGTCAATTGACTCCTACAGAAACACTGTCTAATTGATCCACCAATGTTCTGTTACGCCTAACCGAACAATGTCCCTTACATTTTGCCTCGTGGCTTCATCATACCTCTAACCACAAGACCTCCCAAAATGCCTGGCAAACCTTGGGTTGTTACACTAGAAGGAAATTGCAGCGGGAGCATGGTTTAACGTGGCACACACTTGATGTGGACGCGGCCGTTCTGCGGGAGGAGCTCTCCCCCCCCTGAAGTGCACACGCACGGACCCACGCACACGTTAACGGGGGTCGGACGGTTCCGTCTCACCTGCAGAGGGGGTCTTGACGGCAGGTCCTCCTCAGCTCCAGGCAGTTGGGTTTGACTTTGTCCTCGAAGGAGCAGGACGGCACGATGGTCTGCCTCCTCCGCTCCGCGCAGCCCGGGTCTTGGCAGGGGCAGAAGAGCAGCTGGTGGCTGTAATCGGTGGGCACGCGGTCCAGGAACTGCCTCAGGGCCTTATGGCAGCGCTTGCGGTTACACGGGTCCCCTTTGTTGCAGGTGGCGATGTAGGTGGACCGCTGTTTCTTGCAGGTGCTGTTGAGGTTGCAGGCCTTAGCCGCATCCAGGCAGGGGTTACACGTCCTCCCCGGGTCGGAGCAGGAGTTGGCTTTAGGGGTGACGGTGTGCATCCCTGCAGAGGAGCGAGGAGGCGAGGGAATTAGAACAAGAAGGACGACACGACTGGCAGCTGCATTGCTATCCGAGGGCCTGATCTAATGCAGAATTCCTCAACTAGTTCCTGACAGAATTAGTTGGCGCCATCGTGACACAACACCTATATGTTACCGTATGGTGATATACGATAACTACTCGAGGCAACTTCTGATGTCATGTTTGTGAGTGCCGGGACCGAGTTTATAATGACGGGCAGCGTTAGTGATCTCTCTACAGGGGGTTATACAATATTTTATTTTTTCCAAGCCAACACCAAGCCACCTGAGACTTGTATAGCTCACTCATATCCATTCTTACTGAATAATTGATTCGGCGTGGCCTTGGGTGAAATGTGAATGAATAAAGTATGGATTGAGAAGGTACGTGTAGTATTCATCTTTTACATTCAGTTTTTACTTTGACAGTTTTGAGTGACTTTGTCAGGTTGATTCTGCTCATCTGACTACTTCCTCATCTTCCCGCCAGTAAGAAAAAACTTTGCATACGACCGCAACTCAAAACCACCAAACAAACTGTGACTCTGTTTTGCAAAATGCTTGTTGCTAATTGGCACAGTTGACATTCAATTGGTTTGTAAGTCTAGTTATTAAATACACTAGTTCAAGTACATGGCAATAAGATGTTTAGTTGGCCAGTTATTTTCCTTCTCCTTACTCTAATCACACACTATAACCAAGCATTGCAGCAAACCGATTAATTAATTAAGTGCGAATACCGTATGCCGGTTTGCATGGTGGTACACTCTGCTGTTGCTGGATCACATTTAGTCATGTTCAGCCCTCCTTGTACTCAGGACGTATTTGAAAAGTTAGCTCATGTAGAAAATTATATTTCTGAGGGCATGCTGGGTGGGTGACATCCAGGGAGATTCATCTCTTATTCAACAGAACCAATCTCACTCGGTGTCTATCATGCAGCATTGAGGAAAAGCCTTTCTGATGGACTAGTTGGACAGCTGTATAGTTGTCTGGAAGTGGTGCATCATCGGATGATCAATCTGGAAAGTGCCATAGAGAGAATGGACTTCACACACAGGCAAAAAAAATCAGGTTATTTTGCTTTTTCATCCACACACCAGAGGTGGGATTACGAACGGAAAACACCTGCCGTCAACCAACAAACACAGGCATTTTGTTGGTGTTGTTTCTAACAATAAGTAGGATATACCAGGCAATAGATCACTTCGGAAATTAAACACGTTTGCTAATTTCGATTATCGTCAAGGAGACAATTGATGCGATTAACAGTGGAACTCGTAGTAGCACCAGTGAATAATATCAAACATTTGTCGTTGTTGCTCAAGCGATTTACCACAACGTATTGTTTTTTTCACACGTTGCCCACATTTCATTTGGAAGAGGCGACTGTCTGCCGAAGGGTACGGGGAGATTGTATGTGTTCAAGATTGGAAAACGTTGTTGCCTTTCCGAGTCTTTGTCGTCTGTGTCTTTATCTCTCCATCAGTAAGCCTGCCCCAGAGGAGGACGACATGCAAGCTATGGCGCTGTAGGGACTGGACTTCAAAGGAAAGCTGACATTAGCAGCAGGGAACGGGGCCAAACCTGGCCAAACCTGGCCAAAGCGGTCCCCGAAACTGGCCAGTCCAGCTGGAGGGGTGGTTTGGGGGGGGGATATCCAGAGGCCCTACACATAACAGTGATGGATTGCAGCTTCTAAATCTCCCCCGGCCATCTGCAGCCTCTAATGTGGGGCACAGAGGGTGTGGGGTGAAAAACGAAAACAAGAGAGACACGAGGTACCACGATTTATCTGACCGAGCAGTGCAGTGGTGTGAGGTTTTACTATTTTTGATTAGATGGAAAGATTGAATTCGGCGATCAAAGCGGAGAGATATCCTGTGGCTCACAGACACAAAGGCCCTTGATGGCTTTGTATAGGTATACTGTAAGTGTAAACAGGAAGAGAGAAGATGGATGGAAAATATATTGTGTTACAGGATAATAATTGATTTTTCCAAGTGGAATATAAAAGGTTTTTACCTATACACTTCTCGCTAATGTACCAAGGAAAATAGGCAACTGGCAACAATGGAAAGTTCTTTGAAATCAGAGGCAGCCTTGTTGAATAAAGCAGGTCATCACCGAACAATGCACTGCCTCCTGACAAGAAATTGGACCACCACTTATGTACCTGCTCAAGGGTTTTCAAGTAACCCGCCAGTTCATCATCACAATCAGCCCTTCACATAGGCTCACAGGATACTAACAATTTTCTACGGCCTACATAATGGATACATTCAGTTTTAGATACACCAACACCCTAATGCTAAGCCCGGCTGTATTAGGCAATAACAAATACAGGGTGGTGACGCGAACATTACAGTGAATGCGAACATTACGTAGAACAATACATTACACTACAGACAGTGTTCACTGAGAGACAACTGTTCAACTGCATAGAAAATGAACCATGTTTTTTTATGTCTACGTTGTAAAAAAGTTCTGTTGATCTTTGCCTGCAAGCCGGAGTTGTATTTCTAATGCCGGTAAAAAGGTATAAGCTAGCAATGTTTCTTCACCCATCCATGAAAGGCGAAGTTCACAACATGTGAGCCATTGTAAATAAAGGCATGGTCATCCTATCCGATAAACCCACTGTTGGACCCGACTAAAAACAGGAATTTTTAGGGGGCTCGTCCGCAGTGCTCATAGATTAAAACATTGTGGGTGCGATGTTCTGAAAAGCACAATGCAGTCATAATGGGTAAGGCAAGGGATCTGAATTTCGGCATTTTTCATAGTAAGGGATCTTCCTTCAACAGTAATTGCTCTCTCTCTTCCTCATTTGAATCCTGCATTTCATATATCATGCTGGACTCTAGGGAGCAGGGGTTCAGTTAGGTTAGAGTGGGGCTCTTAGCTTCAGGTATGCTCACTGTAATTAGGATCAGTGCCAAAATGTGGATTTAATATGGCCCTTGGTGAATGTGCAGGAGCTTGTTAGAAAGTCTTTAGTCCTTACCCCTGGGAGCATGTCAATGCATTTCCATGTCAAAGAGTTCATCAGTGATTAGCTGAGGCTTATGTCACGGAGGGGTTGGCTATGGTTAGGGAATGCCACAGCTCCACACTGCATTTCCCTACAGCAAGCTTGACTTCACATATTTGGGATTCGGTTACGGTATTATTATGAAAGCTTTTTCATTAGATCTAATATAAATTGGTGACTCACTAGTTCAGAATTTGTTTTGTAAATGAGACTAACCCAACACAAGTTTGATTATGTCAAGCAAAAGGCACCACTCATTATAAGTCTTTGTAAAATTATGTTCGAAATGTGAACACGTAAAACTCTTGAGTGGGTTACAAACAACCAAGTGTTTTTCCAAACGCTTTCTTTTATGGTGCAATATCCCCTTATATTTAGCGTTAAGATTGCAATTGATGATTTCAGCCGTCAGGCGGTATAATTCTTCCAACTGTTAATCATGTTTGGCAATCATGCATATCAAACCTCAGACGAATACCATTGCTGCAGAAATGTGCAAGCAAGTGGATTCTCATTTCCTGTATATCAAGATGCTGGCATTGCTTCACGTATTCCCACAACGTCAGTGTGGAATGTCTAATTGCGCCAATGAAAAACCACTAATAAGCATTGCCTTGGTCACGTGGGGAGGATTATTCAGTATTCTGTTTAATACCACCTTGTTAGAAGAACGCTGACCGCAGAAACAACTAATGTGTTGCCCTTAGACCCAACACTCATTAAGTGTCTGTGGAGAGAACCGACAGGCAACTAACACCAAGCGTACTATAAACGTGGCCGGATTCGAAACCCGCGTGGTGCCCAAACAAACGGTGTTGCGCTGGCGTCACCCGGCACGGCTCCGTGGTCTTTGAGGGCGGAGCGACGATTGTTACGAGGGTAAGGTGAGAACATTGAGCGCCGTGCTGCATGCTGAGCACGGACGCTGCCCGTGTCCTCTCTCCCCAGGCGTAGAAATAGGTCTCTCCTTTTAATTGGCCGGTAGGCTCAAAGACCGGAGAGGTGAGAGCTTAGCAGGGTGTGTTAGGGGGTCTAACTAAGGGGTGTCAAAGTGAATTCCTGGAGGGGTTTGTGCATGCTGCATTCTTTGTTCCTGACCTCAGCTCTTAATATGAGAATTAGCTCACAGACGGCTCAGGTGAACGGAATCATTTGTGTGACACGAAATATAACTAACAGTCAATTATATCTTTCTATGCTACAAATGCGTGATGATATAGCATTTCAATTGGTTTCGGCTGTGTTGAGGGCCAAACTGTGGTTCCGGCTCTGTTGAGGGCCAAACTGTGGGAACCCTGAGGTTTCCAGCCTGTGGTCCGCATGGGTACTGCAGGTCTTATGTATTGGTCTGTAGCGTGTGTTGAAAGGAGGAGACCAAACTGCAGATAGGCGATCGAAATATAGTATATGTTTATACCTAATCCTAATGATTCCTGCACAGATAGAGTATGAACTCTTCCGCTAATAAGGGAGGATAATGTGAAACCAGTCACAAAGAGCACCTCAGTGCTGACACGGAAGAGAGAGACAATAACGAACGCAGAGACAAGACACGTGAGGGATTATATACACCGTTAACAAGTAATAGGTGCAGGGAATCAGGGAGGGGTGCGTTCACAGGACATGGGGAACAAGACAAACACGAACAAAGGTGCCTAGAAGGCCGGCGACGTCGAACGCCGGGGGGCTACGCGAACAGGGGAGCGGCCACCGCTAGGCGAGTCAGAAATATTAGAGACATTATAAATTATTGTACACTCATGTTGACAGTTTTTGTAATTTATTTGGACACTATCTGTTACCGTCACTGATAAAAAGATGTATACATTTGAGCCGCAAGATATTTGCGAAATATAAATCACCTCTTTGAATCCTGGACCTAAAGAGCTTCTGACTGTGAGCTTCTGATTTTTGGGAACTGCTGAGCAAACCCAATATCCTTCAAAATACCTAAGAGAGAACTTTTACATATTAATCAGTCCCTCACAGATTCCACAGCACTTTGTTGTGATATCTGTGGGGTAGATTTTGCTATGGCTGTTACAACATTACGGCAATATGCAGTGGAAATATGCAGTGGCAATATGCAGTGGGTTGGTTACATTTCCAATGGAAATGTGCTGACAAGTAAAAATATGTGCTGGATGTGCCTTCATTGAACCATGTGTCGTGATTTGGGACTGGATGAAATTATGATCCATGCTCTTGTACTGCATTATTGGATGAGGTTTATCCAATACTAATATGACTATAAAACTGTTAATTTGCAGTGATTGATCAAATATTAAAGTCCTTGCATAATATGCATGGAATTGTAGATTTGGTAAACTGCTCTCATGGCCTCACTGATTCCTGGAGAGAAAAAGTAAAGTAAGAAAATGGTGGACTTGTTAAGTTGAACTCGGTGCTCTCACAGGTGCTTTCACTGTGCTCTCACAGGTGCCCTCACAGGTGCCCTCACAGGTGCTCTCACTGTGCTCTCACAGGTGCCCTCACAGGTGCCCTCACAGGTGCTCTCACAGGTGCTCTCACTGTGCTCTAACAGTTGTTTTGCTACCTCTGTGTGCATTTCGAGGTACTGTGGAGTTTTCCTCCCATCAATGATGCCCTTATCTCATTCACTATAAACACTTGGAAGTTGTGGAGATTACTTTTCACTTTCCAACCTTCTTCCTAGAGAGCGTTTTTTCCATCCTCATCCACACAGCAAGATATCACATTCCTTGAGCGTTGGTTAGGTTTGCTGTTTTAACGTGATTTAGCACACTTCTGTGCAGTGGAAGTCAAAGATAGAAGTATTTCGGAGAACTGTGTAATTACTTATCTGTTTGCCTATGGGCTTTTCTCACCACCACAATCAATTCTTCTGCCTTCTGAAATAATCAGTAAGGCTAAAGGCTAAATGGATTCAGAATAGCAAATTACAGATTTCACCTTTAAAATAGTCTAGGAAACAGTTCTAGCTAAAGAAATGACCTAATAATCAGCCTAAGCTACAATTTATCATCTTTAATGAGCTAAATTAGTTAAAACGAATTGCTCATATTTGTTAAGGTACTCTTTGCTTGATTTAAGTTCACTATAGTAAAACGACATGAAGCTAAATGTCCATCTTGTGCTTTCTAGCTACAAAGCAAAGCATGATGCATCAGAAAGAAAAGCCAATCACTGCTGAATACTGCTTTTGGCAAAAGAGGTGGAATCCTCTGGCAATATGCGTAGGAAATAAGATAAAAACATATATAAGCAGATGACAAGCCTATATCGAATATAGCAGTGACAATGCAATTGTCCAATCTCACAGTTTATTTTAGGTTTTTATGATAGCCAGTGTAACTGTGTCGTATAATAACATCTGCATTGATTAGTAATGCATTCTCAGTAATGACCAGTAAATTAAATGTGAGCAATAGTTCCCTTGCTGAATACTTGCTGTTTAATTAGTAAACAAATAGGAAATCAAAGTGAAAGGAAAATCAATATGGGAATATGGAGGCAGATATATGGGTTTAGGTAAGCAAGATCCCCTTTTCTGAACAACGACCCTTAAAGCGGTGGTATGGAACTTTGGCCTTTAAGACTGGTGAGCCAAAAGGGTCCCCTGTCTAAAATGAACTATTTTCCATAAATAACATAATTGGAGGAATTTAGCGCTACAGGAATTACGTTAATATACAACTAATATACAAACCGCAATGACAGTATATAAAATCGTTGGAATTGTGTTTGCTGGGTTCAAGTTCTATTACAGCAAGAGTTAATACATTTTTTGTTGGGATGTTGTTTAAAAGGGTGTTTTGCTGTTTTTGGAACCTTGCTCTTAACTCTAATCCTAACCCTAACCTCAGTACTGTCATTCCTAACCTTACCCCCAAATTAACCTTAACCCTTAATTATAAATGTTATTAGTAATCAGGGGATTGCATTAAGGACCAATGTAATTGTGAAACCTTATGTTGGAATATGTTGATAGCGAACGTAATTCCACCGATGTATGTTTATAATGAACATAATCACGTTTTTTTCAGTCATCAGTCATATATGAACGTAATTCCTGACAGGTATGGTTGAATTCCACAACCTTGAATTCCACAACACACAGGTCCACAACGCTTAACCCACAGTCATTTCTTTTGTCTAAAACTAAGGATTACTTTGGTTTCATGAAAAGAAATGAAATAATTGTTTTAATAAAATATATTTTGGTGCATTGGAGTATAACTGTTAAAAATGTATTCATCACATCTCTCATATATATATATATATATATATATATTCATAGTTTTTCGAATAGCACAGCCATAGTGGAAGTAAAATAAATGAGTCACTCGTACCTGAGATAATGGAAGCCAGACGTAATGCATCAGGGTGTCTCACAGACATCACTGGTTCGTAAGGGGATGCATCATTAAATTCTCCACCTGGGAAAACAGTCATGATAAAATTGTTTTGTTAACACTGAAAATGACAGTATACTCACCCTCACATGCTGTACCGTCCATGGAACATAAATTACAGGGTATGTATAGTGGTGCAATAAAGCCCTCATGGACTCTTCATAATTGGATTTTTGAATCATCACTCAAAGTCTAATAAGTCCCTGTCTGTGTGTTAATTTAATGAAACTAACAAAAATATATATGTTTGATCATTTCCTTCCCCCCGGAAACTAATTTGTAGACATTAACAAACACAGACCAGATGAACAGTCGTTTCTCTGTTATATTCAGATGCCACTATCGTGTCCAGTGGTTGGCCAGACGATCCGTTACACCTAAGCAAGAGGAATGTTCAGGCATTCTCCATCGTTTCAGAGTGTAAAATGAACCTCAGTTGGAAATACAACTGTCTTTTGTAACGAAAAGGAAAATGTCTGCAATGCCCCTTGGAGGAAATATGCACTCAGATCGTTTTAAAAAATATATAAACTTTTGTATCATTTAAAATTATAATATTTTATTTATGTGCTTTAGGAAAGAGCTAATGATCAATAATTTGCAATTGCAGTTATGTTTTATAAACTGTTGATAACAGAAAGAAGTAGGGATTCCGAGTTTTTAAATAAGTTGTTAACTTGGGTTTGTGGCCCGTAACTGGACGGTCGGACCAAAAACATATTTTACAACATGAACATTTCAATAGTGAACAGTTGGCTAATTTTGTCACATGCAAAGCAGACTGTCAGATAATTTCCTTTTGGAAAGAAAATGTGGTCCTGGCGCTCTGTGATTTGGGTGAGGCTGCTTATAAAGCTGAAATGCTGGAGTTATGTTTGTTAAAAAGAAAATCAAATTAGCACTCAACTGACTGCACTGGTCCCCTGTGTCTCTCTCTCAGAAGCCCCTAATCCTGCATTTAAAATTCACAGCCATTCGGTGTGAGTCAGACTAACCCTCCAGTGTGTAATAGCTTTGCATTTTGATCCTAACAGAAACACAGCAAGGCTGTTGTGGGATAGACAGGGAGCCCACCACAGCAAATTAGAAAATCCAAAACCTGTGGGGAAATGTGGAGCTCAGTCGATAACCATCCAATCAATAGATATCACTATTTTGTTTATCACGCCGCTCCATGCTTTTGAAGAGACGATGTTACCTGATAAGGTATTCTCCCCGCTGTTCAGAGAATGCAGGCTTCTATGTAAGGTAGTGTACTGTTCATTTATGTGTTGTTGATAATGTACAATATAGTGAATATTTCATTGTCAGGCTCCAGATCAGGTAGAATAAAAAGCATACCCTTGAAGATTTCACGTTAATAACACAGTGCTATGTTGGTTTACACTTAGCTTGTTGAAAACAAAACCAAAGCAACACTGTATTTATGATACCTTACCTTAGTTCTCTGAAGAAATGGGTGAGAAACTATTGGAAAACAGCCAAAGAAATAATACCTTTGTGGATTTCAAACAAAAAAAAGGATCCTGTAATAATACCAATTGTCCTTTAACATGAGTGGAAATCATGTTTACCAAAGTTATAAACTGTAAAGTAACAACTGTGACATATTTTTCTTTGTCAACTCCTGAACTAGTTTCCAAGGAAGGTCACACTAAGACATGCCTTAATTCGGGTTTCCTTTCCTGAAGGAAAGCTATGTAAAACATCACAACTAATTGTTTCTACTTTTAATTAACATTTTTAATATGACTCATGATGTCATTTTGGAGCCTGAAGAACCCTCAAAGCAGACTTCCAAAACAGAACATGATTCTGTTCTAAGACATTGCAGAAGAGTTGCCAGCATCATATCATACAGTGCAGTTAAAAATGATTTGCCCGCATTCACATTTGATCTATATTTGTATATTTCTGCCCGTAATGGTCATATCTAACACCAGGCCTGCACCACAACCAATCAGCTGGATATGCATTTGAATTCCACCGGGAGTGTGGGGAACCACTAACGGGTTCCTCCCAAAAACATCAACAACAACTAACATATTTCCCAAACAACCATTAACAATCACTACTAGGTTCCCCAACAACCTTTAACAATCACTACTAGGTTCCCCAACAACCATTAACAATCACTACTAGGTTCCACAACAACCATTAACAATCACTAACAGGTTCCCCAAATAACCATTAACAACCACTAACAGATTCCCCCCAAAAACCTGAACAATCATTAATAGGTTCCCCAAAACAACCATGAACAACCACTAACAGGTTCCCAAAATAAACATTAACAACCACAAACAGGTACCTCAAACAACCACTAACAGGTTCCTCAAACAACCACTAACAGGTTCCTCAAACAACCACTAACAGGTTCCTCAAACAACCACTAACAGGTTCCTTAAACAACCACTAACAGGTTCCTCAAACAACCACAAACAGGTACCACAAACAACCACTAACAGGTACCACAAACAACCATTAACAACCAATAACAGGTTCCCCAAATAAACTTTAACAACCACTAACAGATTCCACAAACAACTACTAACTTAAAACTGCTACCCTAGGTGCCAGTACCCCCAGAACCACTAATAACTGGAAACCTGTACCCTCAAAACCACTAACAACTGGAAACCTGTACCAACAGAACCACTAATAACTGGAAACCTGTACCCTCAAAACCACTAACAACTGGAAACCTGTACCAACAGAACCACTAATAACTGGAAACCTGTACCCTCAAAACCACTAACAACTGGAAACCTGTACCAACAGAACCACTAATAACTGGAAACCTGTACCAACAGACCACTAATAACTGGAAAACTGTACCCTCAGAACCACTAACAACTGGAAACATGTACCCTCAGAACCACTAACAACTGGAAACATGTACCCTCAGAACCACTAACAACTGGAAACATGTACCCTCAGAACCACTAACAACTGGAAACCTGTACTAACAGAACCACTAACAACTGGAAACCTGTACCCTCAGAACCACTAACAACTGGAAACCGGTATCCTAACAACTGCTTAATAGAAATTGCCCCCACACGTACTCCTCACAACCCCACACATCAAAAAACAACCCAATGCATCACCTACCCCTAGAACCACGAACAGGCTTTATCATAACTACCTATCAAATCATCCCCCAACTTCCAACTGCTTTATTCAACCTCATACGGTTCTCTCAAAGTGCACAGATAGACGGAATTTCAGACAGAAGAGACTGTATTTAAGCCAAATTATGGGGAAATAAAAGTTTGTTGTGTCTGGTATATTATTAAGCTTTTTCATACAAACAAAATTAATAACAAATGCAAAAAAATAATTGCCTTTGTTTGAATTAAGCTGCCAAGTTCAGTTGAGTTGTGACCACACCATTAACAATGTGGAAACCTTAATGAAGTACCCCGAAGGCAAACAAGTTCAGCAAGGCCACCACTGCTGGATTCTCCTTATTACCTGATGGGGGTTCTATCAACGAGCATATTGGAAACAAGTGTATTTTACTTTAATGTGCTGCCTACGGGGTTGTATATTTTTCTTATCAATCAAACAATTAGAACGAAAAAGCCGCCAGACAAGCATACATTCTTCTCTCCCTTTTCATGCCTTAGTCCAGAAACTGACCATTAACAACAGGTTATGGAAAGTGTCCCTTTTCCCAGAAAACTGGACACTGTATTATAGTAAAATCTTCAAAGAAAGACAACTGTTCTAGCTTTGAATGTGCAGTGGCCAGCCTCTGGGCCAGCTTATAGAGGATCACAGAAAACAAAGCTATGTTATATTCTCGGGGTAGCTAAACTGTTACTGTTTCACCCAAGTCGCCAAGAAAGAAAAGTCCCTCTATTTAGTATTAGGTGCCCTGTTGTTCATTTGGTAAGAGCACGGGCCCAGCCAGGATAGTGGGTTTGATTCCCATCACTGGGCCTCTATAAAAGAGTATGAAAATATATGCTCTCAAAACTGTACATCACTTTAAATAAGTGTCCACTTCAGAGTAATTGTTGCACTATTTGCCCACGCAATCTTTCACAGAGTGGTGAACCCCTCCCCATCCTCTCTAGAATTATCTTTTATTACCTAATAAGGTTTTTAACCTGTTGCCAATTGATGGTTTAGCAATGCACATAGCCTTAAGATGTACTTTCCTACGGCGGACTGTTAACGCCTGTTTCCCAAACCATCACGCAAATCGCACTTTAAATCTGCGCAGCATCCCAACGTTTTGAGTGTTGATTGGCCGGTTGCTGTGGTATACCAAGAGCTGTGTCCAGGCGCTCCGTGATGTGTTGGGCCAAAGAACAACTCTTAGCCGTGGTATATTAACAATATACCACACCCCTTGCGCCTTACGGATTACATATACAATGATTTTCAGCGAATCAGCAAGCCGAGTTAAAACCCTGTTACACACTTGGCATGAATCCATTTACAACTGGAGCAGACCCACTCTACGGTTTCAAACCCAGCAATAACACACCTGATTCAATCTAAATTACACATTGGTGTGATTGTACCCATCCATCCACGCCGAGCCTGTCCAGCACACTGCAACTCCCTTTACGAATTGGCCCTGTTCCATTTCCCATAAGGTCTTACCACGAATGCCTTTGATAAATGTCCTAGGTTCAACTAATTTGTCATTTCTTTTAGTTTTGCCTTTTGTATGAATACTGCAAGTCCTCCAACATTCCTTAAGTCATAGGCCGTCATTACTAAATCAAAGAGGTAAGCCCAACTCTTTATTAAAACAAATTCTATGAACTTATACATATATGATTTGAATATATATAGAAACAATAGTATCAAACATAAATCTTTATCTGGAGTAAAGGTTGCGGGTTCATTTTGAAAGGCTTTTACATGCCATTGGCTTGTACATCCACAAACACACCATAACGCCGCTCTTTCTTGGGAGTTTAAATGAATCACATTCACAGCAGGAAGCCATCGAACTGTTCTTCAAGAATGGTGATCTTTGACAGTCATCCCACCAATTATGCATTCATCAAGTAATGAAAATTCTTCCCAGCTGTTTAGTGTGCAATGGTTTGCTGGAGGGCAACAACTTATCGCGGTAATTAAGACTCTGTTTGACTTCATTTGCGCTGACAGTGTTACGCTTGGCCAGAGTGGCACACACAATCAGGCCTCCTTTGTACAGGATTTGGCGTTGACTGCCTGAGGCGTTTTAAGCTGCAGAGAATTTCAAATCCATCACACATTCATTGTCAATAGGAGTACATTCTTTGGATGATGGTAGCGTCCTATGGATTTTTCCAGTCGTAACGAACAGCATATGGCTTGAACAAATATTGATTCCATATTTTTCTGCGTTGTTGAGGATAACATAATTTCACAGCAATAGCAAGTCCGCACACACGATTTCAATGATGCATATTCAGGTATCCGAACGCCTTTATGATGGGACAATTCCCAATCCTTACTTGCCCATATTCAGAAGGCAAGTCAGGCTGTCTTGTTCCTGCCAGAGCAAGCTTGTAGAATGTCCCAACAATAGCAGCCTCTCTGGGGGTCATTTCAGTCATAATGAAATCTGCCTGGTAAATCCGGAGTCACAGTGAAGGAAATCATTAAAGCGATTAGCAAGGACACAGGACGCCATCCCCGTCATCATATTTTATTGATCCTTTTCACAAGTTCTGGGGGGGCCTGAAAACCTCCATTGATCGGTTCCAACAAAAAATATTGACAGGTATTTTTGTCTGAAGATGCAGCACCCTAGTGAGCGTGGTGTGATGAGGAAGAACAGAGGACACATTCAGCATGCAGCGACAAACTCCCATAGCCTCACACGAGAAATGTGCTTATGACAGTGGATGGCTACGGTAATGGCCAGTGACTCCTACCATTGCTCAAGGTAATGACGGGCTCACTGAGGAATATAGTGTACCTCTGTAACCCAATGTATTTTCTCCTCTGCTCCTTCTTGTGTCCCAGGAATAATATACTCAAGCTGGCATGGGGTTCTTATTTCCCCTTTCTAAATTAGCTGCCTAGCGATATTAACATGGAATACTGATATATTCTCCTTCTGACCTTTAGGAATGCTGGCATTTATGAAAATATAGAGGAATAAATCATTTTTAAAACATCTGCTTCTTTGTTTTTTTTTCATGTAAGATTTCACAATAGCCTGAGACAGACTCGCGTATGCTCTCAGAATTCTGTTCAACTAATTAAACTGCAATGAAACCACCCACATAAAGGATTAAAATGATCAGTGCTATCTACTCTGTTTTAAATTTAAAGTAACTGCCAAGTTCTAGATGTCTATGAATAATGACCAATAATTTCTTACAGTCATCTATAAATACCAAAATGTAACAATAGTTTAATAACAATTAGTAGATACGTTTTAGAATTACTAGCAATATCAAATTTGACTGACCAGCACAAACCCATATTATTCTGTTGTTGGGTTAAGCCCGATCCTTTCCAACAAAGAAAAATGCTTTTGAACATACAGTATCAAAGTAATTTTTTTGGAAGGAATCCTATCTTATTCACATTGTAAGTAATAGGTAATGTTTCATAGAATCTAGAAACAATAATCTGATAGGCAGATTCCAACCCAAGAATCTGGCCAGTTAACTTTAACAGTTTATCAAACCTTTGTCCTTAAATTACCCAGTGAGAATTCATACACAAGTCAGTTTGAACCCTGAGCCAAACAGTAACCCCTAACTTTACCCATCAGAACAAATGCTTAAACTTATTTGTGTGAGTTTCTCATGGACATGAGAATGTTTTCGGGGCAGATCCATTCTATGAGTACATGGATTAATTGCAAAGATGCAGCTGTCAAGCCAATATGGCAGGTATTTGCTAATTCGTGCCCATTAAATGAAAAACACTCACTTTCAAACTAGCAGTTTAATAGTTAGTGAGGTATCACAGTAGTCCTATTCATATATTGTTTAGAAAAACAAATTGTCTCATTTGAATCAGGGCCAGGAGATGGAAGAGCAATGGCAACGCTGTCTTGCTGTTGACTGAATCCCTCATTTCAGATAACAATAGTGAATCTGTGCAATGTGCCTCCAGTACACAAAATGTAAAAGGCAGAGAAGATCAATTTAGGGCAAACATGGTCATATTTAAAACCCACAAAAACGTGAAGTTCACAAAGAAAGAGCAGTAGAGAATTGACAGTTTGTTTCACAACAACGAAGACTTTTCTCACCTGAAAGGAAACATGATTTGTCTCTGTCTGTCTTGGCCAGAACGATTGTTAAAAAGTCACATCTTTCAAGCTATTTGACCAAAGGTTCTGAAAATCAGTCCATACATCCCTCTCTTTTTCTTAATTTTGCCTTTAGAATCCATATGTACGTTAATAAGAATTTTGTGAAAACACTTGTATGAATTTCCCCAATCACTGAATGCTTGCTCTGTACAAAACAAATGAGCAGCATCTATTGACATTGGTAGCTAAACACAATATTCAGATACGTTGCTACAAAAACACAGGGACTATTAAACAATAAACAGTTGAGTGGGACATGTAAACATACACATGGACATGGACTGATTATATTGTAGGAATATGTGGTTAATACGTTGCAAATATTGCCAAGACTCAACATTTGCCAGAACGTTTGTTTTAGCAAGAGTAGTAAAATATCTACTCATGGATCAATCTAACCACACCAAGTGACCGGGAAACAGACCTAAGTAGCCTTCTTTAATTTCCGGGAAAAGAGTAAAGTTGCCCTCCTTGATTGCCAGAAACAGAGTAAAGTTCCCCTCTTCAATTACATGGAAACACACAAATACGGAGAAATTCAAATGCAAAAATCGCCAAAGACGTGATCGACGATTACCATTCTGCTTGGATTACCCCAGCATCATCACTCCAAGTATTTCATTAATAAATTAATGTTGAAAAAGCCAAAATAACACTAGAAGACAAAGATTATAAAAGGACAATAAACGTGAAGGCAGACACAAACATTTCTGCCTGGTTAGCTGTTAGTCCCATCACTAACTGCTTTCTGTTCATACTTAGAGTTCGTCCAACCTTTCCAGCAATTTAGCAGAAACAAACCTTTTATAAATATGTGCTAAAGTCCCTGAGATACTTGTCAACTAGTACACACCAAAACAGGTTGTCTCTTAGGAATTACCCACATTGGCCACACACATACTCTGTCTCCCTTTAAAGCTGAGGCTCTTCCTACCATATTGAAAATAAATCTGCTTTTTGTCCACAAAGATTTTTTAAGTGGCTTGGAGCGTTTTTGCTGGTCTGTGGGGAATCAGCCCTCCTGTTTGTTTCCAGAGAACAATGTTCTACACAGATTGTTTCCAGTTAACAAAAGCCTGGTTGACTGCACAATGGATCGTGATTAGATTATAGCTGCACTGTAAGAGCTCTGGCCTCCATTAATGCCTTTTTTATCTCCCTGGACACTCCCAAAATGAGACACTTACGTTCTTCTGTCAAGTATCCTCAGTGAAGGACAGATCTGTGTTTGTTCAACCAGTCAGGACCAGCCAACGCCTTTAGGAGGCTCTTGGTGAGGTTTGGTAAGAAGGGAACATTTTGCCACCTTGTGGCAAAGTCATTTAGATGCGACACTCTTGTTGAGATATTTTTTACAATTGTACGAGGCAAAAATACATATTTTACATGTTTAAGTAACACATGTAATTTACATGTGTAATAAGTTGAATAACAGAGAAATACACTTTTTTCAAGTTGATTTGCTTCCATGTTTGACATTTTACCTTTGCAGCAAATAACTTTCTTTTCATTTCATAACACATTTCATACAATTTTAAGGTTATACATTTTTTTGAGAAATGTTAGTTTAAGTATATTCACTTTTTGTTACAGGGCACAGACAAATATAATGCTACTTTCAATTTCCTGTCAAAAGCATGTGAAAATACATGACAAAATCCTGTTTTTCAACACATTTTGTAACGTTGTCCACTGACACGTCCGCTTGCAGAAAGAAAATCCACTTCCTTAGCCAATAAAAAAGTGAAATATTCCCTGGATGAAATGCATTGTCTTACTCTGCTTTGTGTACTGACCAATCGTCTCCTACAACAGGATAACCATGGACACCCCAGCACCACTACACGTTAGCATAGCGGAGAGACAGTGGTGTGGACCCACCGTGCAGCTGAGCTGCCTTGCGAGCACAGACTTGCGGAATAACAAGGCACATTTGCTTTATCAAAAGTAAAAGGACATAATGGTAAAAAAAACTGCTTTAGGCTATAAGCTGATAGTATAAAGTGCTTGGCTCTGGCTAAACTGGGATGCCAGACTTTGCTGTATTCAGCCATAGGCTAGAATAGCCACCAATCACAAGGTATTTGACAGTGAGTAACTGACAAAATAAAAGAAGAACTGCTGATACAGATTCATATTTTTAAATGTCACCTTTTGTAGTCTACTACAGTACCTAATCTAAAAACGGCTTACTATAGCCTACTGTACGTCAAAATGGTAACTCAGTTAAGGGTGGGGGGGCTTATTCCGTGTCCAAACATTTCAATTGAAACTGCTATCAGAGAGCATTTATGCTTAGAAACTGGCGTACTCTGGTGCCATGGGCCGTTAGCTCATCGTAAATCACTCCGTTCATACTGTTGGCAGCCAGTGACTAAGCCAATGTTAAACAGCGAGCGTTTGACTACATTAGATCTGATTTGACATCAGCTGCAGTGATGTCTTAAGACATTTATCACACCTCGCTTATGACAATATAAAGCATGATTCTGAAGGGCTGAGGTTTAAATGAAATATCATCTCCTGTGCTGTGAAAGTGGCAGGCACCAGGCCATTGAACAGTGGGTTTATAACCTAATAATATGATAATGTGGAAGACTTTCAGGTGAAAACCAACTGGGCACCCCGAACAGGTCCCGCTGCTGTAATTTCATTATTGCCCCATTATTTCAGAGAGAACAGAAGGCGTACATATTTCATCAGGGCACCCTTTATATTCGGTTGTAGGTAAGGCAGAATTCGCCAGGCTCTCCGTATTGCCCGCGCATCTCTCGCGTAAAGCTCCCGAAGAGAACGTAGCATCCTGTGTCCCTGCCTAAGTGGGGGGGGGGTCATTTAAAGACGCGCCACATCTATGAACACCCCCCTTGCGGGGGGGCGGGTGCTGTGTAAAGTGGCGTCGGTGCCGTTCCCCGTCTCACCTTCGGTGAGGCCCATGTGGACACACCAGTAGATCTGCAGACACTGCAGCTCCTTCTTCATGCCCCGCTTGCAGCGGCAGTCGTACAGCGGGCTGAGCAGCAGCACCTCCAGCGCCGCCTGGCACTCCCGGTTGGCCAGCATGGCGTCCCGCTCTCGGCCCACCAGGCACTGGCGCATCACCCGGTAGCGGGAGCTGCACTGGGGGTTCTGGGTGCACAGCTCGCCGGCCGCCACGCAGTCCACCCAGCCGCCGTGGGCACCCGTCGCCGCCGGGGCCGAGAAGGAGCCACCCCAGGAGGAGACCGCGCCGTCTGAGGGAGAGAGGAGGAGGCTGAATGGGCGGGGCGCGTTGTGTCTGCAGTCGTTCACGTCCCGTTCCCACGACCCGATGGTGCGAGTTGTCACGACGCGGCACACTCGACGCCGTCGGGCCGAACGTTTGGAATGCCTAAATGGATCGGAAAGAGAGACGTCGCGAATGTAGGCTGCAAAGTGCAACGGAAACTCAGACTCCTTTTTGCCGCAGTCTCGGCAGGGGCATTTTGTAATTAAGTTAAGAAATGTCGCTGGTTCTAATCGCCATGCCGACGAGGTCAAAAAGCCGGTCGTCCTTTCTCTGAGCATACTTACCAGGTACAATAACTGTAAAATAATAGATTACAACCGCACCAAGAGGTTTGAGGAATGGTTCTTGTCTGTTCAGGCTACACCCAAGCAATTCTTTGGTCGGTAAACATATTTGTATATACACTTAAAACAAAAACATACAGTCAGGAGAGCCGTGACTATAACGTCATGGCATCTGGTTTTGCCCAGGTGTGCGCTAGACATTAAGCAGGGACCTTTTCTTTCTTTCTGAAGATTAACACTCTAATGATGAAAAAGTCCCGAAGGAGGATGATGGGACCCAGCACCTCTGCTTAGTATTCAGGAGCAATTCTGCTCAGTGTTGGGTATAGTGCAATGGTCCCAAAATATTCTGCTCAGTGTTGGGTATAGTGCAATGGTCCCAAAA
>JACXGK010004555.1:0-37511 GCA_016801125.1 Novumbra hubbsi
AGATGGAAGAGCGGAGGATCTGTGAGGTTAGCCAGTTCAGATATCATCCCAAATGGAAGAGCGGAGGATCTGTGAGGTTAGCCGGTTAAGATATCAGGCCAGATGGAAGAGCAGAGGATCTATGAGGTTAGCCAATTCAGATATCATTCCACGTGGGTCTATGTTTTTTAGCTAAAGTAACGAAGAGGGAGTTTGACATTTGCCTGGGGAAGGGGTTATTTAAAATGTAATTATTTGCATGAATTTCCACATTCACTTTTAGAATTGAAAAGCTTGCTCCCCTACTTCCCTAATTAAACCACAACCAAGGCTACAGGCAATGAACAGCAAGGATATCAGATAATGAACATGTAGATGCTGTATTTATTATTCATACAAAATAAATGCATTTTTTTTTTCCACCAACAGGTTTATGCCTCATTCAAGATATGCATATATTTCTGCATCACCAACAAGATGTGCATAAAGTAGCGTAGCAAGTTCTGACATGACACTTAACTGGTCATTGGTCACTGATGTATCAGCTGAAGTACTCCTATCACAATATCATCATCAGATTGCAACCTTTTTTTGAAAGAGTCAATAAATAATCTGTGTTAATGTGTTGGTCTTTTGTTCCATCTCTTTCTGTCATCAGTCTGAGAGCAGACGTGAGGAATTAAGGCTCTTTTGTTAATCAGAGAAATGATTGGCCTCATTAACAGAGGGAATCAGTCATATGTCCACTAGCTTTTGTACTTCTGTACAGAATGTAAACATTGTACCTAGAATGATGATGGTGTTCAAGCCAAGGTTGGAGACTCAAGGTGATGGTGTTCAAGCCATGGAATTCACTTATTTGGCCATTGGTCATACCAACCTGAAGATGTGATAGAAGATGAGCTGGAGGGAGATGGTCAGCAGGATGTGCTATCTGTGTAAGCTTGCAGTTTGGCCTAGCTGTGATGAGCGAGCTACAGTACACTCTTCATTTTGCATAAGCATCAATTCATCTGATTTGTGTGGTGTCCAGGCTAAACCAATGGACTAAAGCCGTGTTCTTTGCTCAAGCCAAATACATCAGGCACCTTCACCCAAATAAGATGATGCCTAGATTAACTAGTTTCTATTGATGTGTCCTGTTTTTCGGCTAGTTTTCCCAGTTGTTTTCCCACTTGTACCTGTAGTTTTCTCTGTGTGTGTGTATATTGATTCCCTGGTGCCTACTGAACAAGCAGATTTTATGAATATAGCTAATTTATTATTTAGGATTGTCAGGGAGGGAAGTTGAGTTAAGCATGTCTGCTGTATCAGACCAACACAGGGCTGATCCCAGTCTTCTGCCCTTGAGTTACTGCGGGGCGGGTGGGGGAGAGGTGAATGATGCTGGGGGGGTTGGTGTTGGTCTCTACATTGGCGTAGCTCACCGCATGTACCGGAATATTCTTTTGTACTCTTTTGACCGTGTATGTGTTTTCTTTTTTTTTTATGTAATTATTATTCCTAGACTAAACAAATTCATGTCTTTCTATGTAAATCCCCCTCCAACACACTTCCTGGTGTCAGGCCTCTGTGTGATAACCCTGTGTCAGTTGGTAGACTGGCAACATATCTCAGTGTTACCCAGATGACATTGTTCTGGGGTATTTATGTCGTGTGGCTCATGTCAGCTGTTTGTTTCTTCCTGCTTTGTAACATTCAGTGATCCTGTGGCAGTTCGAGTTTCTCACCTGTAATGTCTGCCCCCAAAATGCACTGCTTCAAAAAATAAAGGGAACACTTAAATCACTCATCGGTCTCAATGAACAAAAGATAGTAAAGATCCAGAATATGTACTGTACATTGTGTCATTTGTTGAGAACAAAATGATGTAACAACCGTCAGTGATCACCAACTGATTAAGAGCTAGATTTAAACTTCCCAATTGAAATCATTGGCTCTTACAACTAATTTAATTTCATTACAGCAACTCTGTATGTGCCAGTAGTGTGTGTGGCCAACATGAGCCTGTATGCACTCCAAACAACATCTGGGTATCCTCCTGGATGGTGTCCAGGGGGATCTCCTCCCAGACCTAGATCAAAGCTCCCGAACAGTATGTGGTGCTACTTGATGACATCAGATGCACCGATACAGAACTCCCCAGAGGTTCTCAATTTAATTTAGGTCTGGGAAACATGACGGCCAGTCAATGGCATCAATGCCTTCATCATCCAGGAACGGCCTTCACACACTGGCCACATGAGTCCAGATCGCACTAGACGACAGTTTGCTCAGAAACTGACCAAACTGTCCGTTTCTGTTCAGTTTGGTTCAGCAGAGGATCTGATGAGCAAAAATGGCTGTGTTGTGTGTTGCATTAATCTCACCCTCAGAAGGACTTAACCCTACGTTTTCCCATCTGAAAACCTTTCAGGTTGGGTGAAGTGAAATATGAACCTCTACAAATGAGCAGCACAGGAACGGTGTTCTTCAGCCCTCCGGCATCTTCCTTTCCTCATTGACTATTGGCTTTGAGGGGGGGGTTCCAGTCTGCCTTACGTTGTGTCAGTGGTGGGAACAGCTGCCTCCTGGGAGATAGGAGCTTAGAGCTGCAGTACAACTTCTCACTAAATCCCCAGTCCTCCTCTCACCGCGGGTGGCCTCGCTCCTCTTTCGATCCCCTTACTTATCCTCCATCCCATTATCACACCATGAGCAGTGAGGTCAAGGGTCATCGGACCTGTTTTTTTATTTTACACCTCCACTGCCTTACTATTCCCTGTAGGATATGCACCAGGTGAGGACAAATAACCCTTGACATTTCAGAGATGCTCTGAGTCTCGGACCCAGTCGTCTGGCCATAACAATTTGGCCCTGGTGAAAGTCCCACCGTTTTTTTTTCCTGCATCGAACACGTTGACTACCATCTAATCTACCCAGACCATGACGTGCCCTTGTAAGGAGATGATCACTTCAGTTGTGTCAAGATAAAGCATCAGTTAATTTCCGGTGTGATGTGTTTGTCATTCTGTTGTCATATGGCTGACCAAAATAGATGTCTTTGTTACTGTCATTCTGTTGTCATATGGCTGACCAAAATAGATGTCTTTGTTACTGTCATTCTCTTGTCAAATGGCTGACCATAATAGATGTCTTTGTTACTGTCATTCTGTTGTCATATGGATGACCATAATAGATGTGTTTTTGGTACTGTCATTCTGTTGTCATATGGATGTAGAAGAAGACTTTTGTGTCTTGAGGGTAGTAACTTTCCATTTGTAATTTGGTGCATCGTACTCTAAAGTGTCTCAGTGTTTATAGGAAAACTCCCTGGTGATGAAAGGGATTTGTCATGAGTGCTTCAAAGCTGATAAGGATCGTAACTCATTGTGTTATTTCAGACTTGTGTAATGCTTGTAAGTCCTAGAAAGAAAAAAACCATGACTTTCTAAGGGTCCTCAGTTGCCACCGTGGGTCCTATTTGGGGTCCTATTCATCAGAGAACACAACTATATGGTTACATATGACGGTCTTGGTGGACGGGGGGGGGCAGGAAGTGTGTGACGTCAGCCAGGGAAGAGGAGAGGAAGCCGAAGGAGGAGTATAGTGGAGGGCTGCTGGGAGGGGGACCGCCTTCCTATTTCCTGGCAGTGCCTCTGCTCTACTGGCTCTCTGTAAAGTTGAGATTAAACTTCACCCAAGGAGACGCTGCTGGACTGATCGCACTCTCTCGGAAAACGTTGTGATTTATGGGAACCTTTTCTGGCCTGCTCTAAGTAGTCAACGCTTGACAGGAAGACGATTTTCGACAATAACTTGAAAGATGTACAGTGGATACGGAGGTACATTTACCCCTCTAATTTCATCAAAGTAGGACCTGTTGATGTGCTGATTTTGTTAAGGATGTTTTGGTTCCAGTGAATCTTGGGTGTTCTGGTTTTCAGGATGTTGGTTTTGTCTGTAGAATTGTAATGGTGTTAGTTTGGTGTGGTTTGATTAGTCACTCCCTGCTTATGTTGGGCGGTGGAGTATTTAACTTGGTATGAGGCATCTTGTAAAATATACTCTTATATTACTACCACCAGGGTTTGTCTGAATGTTTGTCTTTCCGTTGCATGTAAATGTTCTGTTTGCATTCCCTTTGTTTTCAGACAATGATCCAATATCTGTTCACTCACTTTCTCTGTTTTTAGCCCAAATTCCTTTCTGCTTTAGATTGTGCTGTTTGCCGGGGCAGCATTCTGTCATGCCTGGTAATGCCCTAAACCCAGGGAGGTGTAAACCCTTTTCCTTTGGATTGGAGCTATTATGAAACTGAAAGCCCTAGAGTCGGATTGCGACAGAGGTCCTCTTTCTTACTGCTCTGGTCATTCCCGGCGTCTAGTGCTGTTCTGTGGACCTGTGGTTGTGGGATAGGAGGACTGTGGTTTGTGGTTACACCCAGGTGGTCATCCCAAGCATTTCCAAATGAATGTGGTTTATTTGGTCTGTAGGGGGGAGATAAACTGGTCTTTGAAGGTTGCTAGCCCTGTAGATCTGTGGGTGTTGAAGTGGTCCATCTGTTCTCTGGGCTGCATTGCTTTGGCTGTCAATAACAAACTAACTAACCCCAGTAAAGGCCTGTTAGTATCTGGTGTTACATTCCATCGCTTGTGGTGTGTCACATTGGTAATGACCGGTTGACGTGACAATTTGGCATTTTACAGTCCTTCAGAATTGTCTGTCATGGCCAGTGTAATAATGAAATACAATGAACATTCTTATGGACTTTTGGACAAAGGACAGTGACTATAGCGCTTGACTGGGTCAGATTACTGATCAGATTACTGACTTGAGGTATGTAAACAGTATTGGGTTTTAATCAGTAGGTTAAGTTTTTGGGGCTTTCTCCAGAGCTTTCTCCTAATTTCTTTGAGACAACACAATGACCAGACCACTTTAGTAACATTTTAATATTCACCGTAACGATCAATTATTTACACACAGTTTTGTTTGTACTGTGTTTTTCCATACTGTGAGAAATCAAAAGTAGTCCTTCTGCATGCAAAAGTAACATTTGTAATTGTGGATTAGTTGATGAATTGGTTGATTACATCTGATGGGTAAGGTGAAGTAGCAATGTTTGTTATACTTTGAGTAGGCTTAGAGGACTGCAGACGAGAGGTGGCTGGAGATGAGGGATGTATGGGGCTTTTTTTAGGATTTTGCAAAAAGAATTGCAGGAAGGGGACACGTGTTTGAGGGCTTTCCCAGAGTCATGACCTGTGCCTCCTTGCTGGTTATCATCAGGACCCAACCTGGAGACCGTATCCTGGATATGTGATGGAGCAAGGAACAAGCACACAGCCTTATTTTGATCATGAATTAACTGACTTTATAAAATACTTTTTTTCATTATAGCAGCTTACCCAGTGGATCCAGACTGTGATGTTTAGCCCTACCGCTTGGACATTGGATTGGATCAGACGTTAGTTGGTTATAGAGGTTTATTTCTAATAATCCTGGGTTACTCTGTGGTTTATGTTAAGTGCCCCTGTACTCTTGTTTTGCTGGGACTCTGAAGGCTTGTTGCACCACATTGTTTGTCCCCAGTGTTTTGGTTGGAGCTAGATGGCTCTTTCCATGTCCCTCCCCCAGAGCTGTATTAGGAACTACCTCCAAGTCCTAACCACACATGTTCAGTCCTGGGACCCAGACTGTTACCCCAGCTTGGAACCTCCGGATGTTTTCTGTCTCTGCCATTTACCGACACGACACAACACCCATTCTCCTAGACTGCCTTTATGTGCAGGTGTGAAATACACTGATGAGTGATTCTTCTATGTACACAGTGAGAGAGACAGAGGTTGTGTGATGGAGTCGTGAAGTGATGTTGGGGTGTGATAGAGATTTAAAGTGATGTCAGGTTGTTTTATGGAGATGTAAAGTGATGTCAGGTTGTTTGATGGAGATGTAAAGTGATGTCAGGTTGTTTGATGGAGATGTAAAGTGATGTCAGGTTGTTTGATGGAGAAATAAAGTAATGTCAGGTTGTTTGATGGAGACGTAAAGTGATATTGGGGCGGGATGGAGACATGAAGTGTTGTCAGGGGATGTGATGGAGACCTGAAGTGTTGTCAGGGGATGTCAGCAGGTTGCGGTGGCCCCTGTTTACTTTGTTTTCTAGAACTGTCCTGGAACGGGGCCAGCCAGGCAGCTGAACAATGGGCGTGATCATGTTTATGTGCTTCTGACCCTGCCCAGCCACACACATCATGGAAACCATTGGAAACCTGTAGTGATGTCGCTCACAGCTTGCGTGGCTTTATGCTAAGGGATTCTCGGTGGATTTTAGTCATCATCTCACGGTATTAGCTCACAGCCTGACCCATCTAGAAGCCTGGGATGAACTGGCACTGGGGAGACTGCAGCCGGGTGTTCAGGCTAAACGCTGAAGGGGAAGAATGGGTCAAGTGTCATTTACCTCCGTCCTGTTTGCTACAAGATGCCTATGATGAGAAGGATCCTGACGAAGGTGTGTGTGGGTGACCGGGTGGTGTACAGTCGGTGCTGTGTGCTACCAGCTGTGTGCTTAAAGGTGTTCTGGCGCTGTGTTACTGTTTGTGTCGACAATACTAGTGCTGTGCCTCCTGAGTGGCCCTGCGTTCTGGTTTCGTTGTGGTCACGCAACGCTGGCTCAGGAGTCCTACAAAGCCTGGCGCAGTATGGCTGACAAGTTTGCATGTCGTGTTGAGCAGGAGGGATTTTTTTTTTGTGGCGGGTCTAGCGCCTTCTGTGTGGTGTATGTATCGGATCGAAATGATCCAATAAACTGCTCCGTTAATGAGCTCGACGGGAATAGTTTCAAAGGGTTTCCGTCAAACGTTAGTGGCACACCAGACGATCCATGTCTACAATTCTATGCAATGATGATGTAGTTATGATATACGAGGCATTACTCTATTAGTGCTTCAACAAACTTTAGTGTACAGTACCTGTAAGAAAAATCTAATTACCAGTTTAGGGAAGAGGTACAACTATGTATTCGTCTGCCCAGTCTGTCCCATCACTTACTTGCCATGAACTATGCTTTCCAGAACTATGTCTCAGTTTTTTTTTTTGTGCCTTTTTGCTTTGGGTTAAATCAACAGTCAAGGCTATATCACTGTTTTTGGTCTGTTCCAGATGTTTTACTTTGTTGAATATGTTACTTTTGAGTTTCCTGACTTCCAATTTCCTGGAAACCTGGATCCTTTGCTATGCCTTGTGTTTGGCGGGTGATGTGTCTCTGCAGGTCAGCAGTTTGCTGTAGAAGAAGCACAGTTGACACTGTAAGCCAGGGAAACTCAAATAGCTTAGCTAGGGGGACACTTTGAAAATGTCAGGGGGTCGTGGGCCAGTGAATACAGCAACCTGGTAACAGGAATGCTGCTTCATCCTTAGCTGTAGCAAAGACTACAGCTAATAGCACTGATGGAACAGCTACGTTCATCATCTCCTTTGTCACAACAGTTAGAAGTGCTGACAGTCTTTAATATACCATTTCATCTTCTCTAACCATGTGATCTGTGTGAATTCAAGTGTAAAAATCATTCACACACATTCTGCAAACGTGTGGCTATAATCAAGACGATTATATGACTAGAATTACTGTAATTCCCCTATAAGGGGAAAGTGGACTCATTTTAAACTCAATTTGGGTAACCTACTTTACACAATCCGTGAAGTCTCTAGCTCTGTTATACGTACATAAGAGGAATGTCAGACTCCTTGACATGTGAGTCTGTTAGTCTTATCTTTGGTGATGAGTCTTATCCTCGGTGAGATTCATCATTGATGACTCTGGTAACTAAAGTGTAGGTCAGTCCAAACAGGTAGATAACTAGCCTCATACTGATGGGTATCATGAGCACAAAACTCACATAGTCTGTTGTCAGTAAATGTAGCATTCAGGACATCATTGCTCTGAAGATGCACTATTTCTAGGTGAAGCTCAGCTTTGTTAGTTGTGGGGAGCAAAGCCTTGGCCTCTGCTAGACGGCGCTTGATTTGAAGACATCAAGTCGCATTATAAAATGTCCTTGCTGTCTATTGAGCATTGCAGACAGCGCGGTTGGATTACCAGGGATATCACGCAGAGTGGGAAAATATAAAAGCTATTTCCTGTTAGTTCAGACAAAGATATTTGTCTGTTTAAAAAGTCCATCCCAAACTTTTCTATTAGGACACCCACACTCGTTCTCCCACCAGGTTAAGAGGCTTGTGATGTCATACAGGAAAGTTACATGGGCCGTGGACTGTTGATCTTGCATAAGCTAGCAAACTCTTCTGCTTCAGCTGATTTCTGGTTAAAGAGAAACTTAGCTACCTCTTGTCACCAACGGAAGGGTTCCAAACAACTTCGTCGGTGACAAGCAGGTTGATTTTACTCGCATCCTGACCTTTTCAAAGTTACCGTTCACAGCACCAGAAATGGCCTTGTCTGTTGTGTTACTTGCCAGTAGCAAAAGGCAAAGTAAAGCCTATTTAATAATATTCCACAAATACATGAAGTTGAGTGGTGTCTTTTGTAAGTTCAGTAGTGAAAATCTGCCCCCATGCTTCTGTTGTATTGGACAATTGAATCTGCTGTACGCGGTTGGTAACGTTGTGTTTGTTTTATCACCTGAAATCGTCTCCTGCCCGATTCCCAAAGCGCATACTTTCACAAGCTTGGCATCATCTAATGGCTTGTATTTTCTAGATGCCTTTCATGTCACCCAAAGTGAAGCGACGTTGACCTTATCGATAGCTGTTTCAGCCCTCTCAGAATAGTGGTCAAAGCTTAATCGGAAGATTTCAATGTATATGAATCAACCGGCATTGAAAGGGCATTTAAATGAAACTACTAGGGAGAAATTCCCGGAAAATGCAGTTGATGGGGGCGGGTCTGACACGTGGGCGTCGTGGAGGATGCCTGCTGTAAGCTCTCTAATTGACTGAAAAGGGAAATACGGATCTTATCAGGGATCAGCGTGTGATGAAATATTTATTCTATCCCCTGGTGACGCTTCTTTTTCATCACTACAGTACAGGCAGACATCAGTTCCTGTAATCTCACCTTCAGAACGACTTTTCCGTCTGAACATCGCAGCTTTAGATTTTGCCCCTTGATCCATCGAAACAGTTAAAAACCAGCGTAGAAGACCACGAAGCACCAGATGAATGAGGTGGCGTGCACAAAATCTAGAGCAATGCTGCTGGGATTGGTGTGTGCTGGGTGGAGCAGAGCAATTCCAAACCACTGACACGTGGGGGAGATTGCGGAGGTGTGGGGTGTCAAGGGGTTGCAGAGTAACTTGGATGAGAGGCCTTAAAATAATTTCTCTCATTTCATATCTGATCGGTGGCTGAGTGTTTTGGATGTAGTTGAACTTCTACTGAGTGAGTTTTGAGCTATGGGGATCAATTTGATGTAGTTGAAATGCTACTGAGTGAGTGTTGAGCTATGTAGATCTAGTGAATTGATTGGAAGCTTAGTTGTGTGTTTTATGGTGCATGTCATTTTGTAGCTATGACTGATGTTTCCTGACTAACACTTAAGATGAAAATAAACGTTGGCTTCCTTCCTGAGGGCTTGGATCTCTGTATCTAAGCAACTTCTTATCAGTCCTGCTGACCAAACAAGAAAACTAACATTTGCCAGTTGGATAGAGGCTACTTTTAGAATGACTGACTTTGTGTTGGTCTGTTACATAAAGCTAAAATGTTTACTTGTTCCAACAATTTAAGGACATGTTGTGTATCAAATGAGCTGCAACATGGAAATGTAAGATTAAGTTTAAGACAAATACTTTCCTACTTTGTTGACTCTTTTAAGGCGTTGTCTCAAAGCCTGTTGTGTGCGGCTCTTGTCAGTGATTGGCTCTTTAGTGATTGCCATGTGTTTAATGTATTCTCTATCCCTCCCTTTTCCTTTCACAACGTTGTCCTTGTTTGAGGTGCCGTGTGATGGAGATGCCACTTTGTTTCTTTTTTGTAGAAACTACACACAAGTATGGAAACAAATGTATATATTGAGATGTCCTATCGTATTTATACTAGATTAAATTTGTATATATATGTATATTCACACACAGAAATCCCTAAATTGCCATCCCACTTAACACGCATAATTACATTAATTACAACTAGTAAGCAGGTAGGAAATCCTCGATGTCATTACATTTCCATAAAACTCATTATTTTTCCATACATGTAAACAAGCTCCTGGAAAAAGAGTAACTGGACATGTAATATATCCTGCTTTCATTTCTGTAAATGGTTAAATCTCTTGCGGTATTTTGTCTGATGGTTCAAACCACACACATTCCAGCTAACGTGTCGCTGCGCTGTCTGTCTTATTAGGCAATGCCATTGAAAAAGAGAAGTCTATTAAGAAACTACTGTGAATGGGGTGGAGACGTAGTAGGAAGACACGAAGAGAAGCAACACGCATACACATAGAGAAGTACAATGGAACAGTAAATGAAAAGCTCTTAATGCTCCTTCACCCTGCATACGAATCACGGCTAACCCATCCTGAGAGAGCCTCTTCACACCGGTGCAGTGATCCGTTTCTACCATGCCTCACAGAATCGTTCTCCATTATATTCTGTTGTTAATCTACACTGGGAAAGCCCAGTCCTCTCACTTGTTTGGGATTGGGTTGTAGCTTGGCCGAGCCCTGGCCGCTCTGGAGGAAGGGTGGGTGTGGACGGGAACAGACACTGGGGCAGCCAGGCGGTAATGCTTTTGCAGTCTGTACTGTGTCGCCGTTATCCCTGGATCTTCACTGCCCTTTGTTTCCAGTGTGGAAGCGGTGACACACGGTACCCTCGCTTGACCTTTCACCCCAGGAAGAGGGAGAGGATACAGAGGTGCATGCTGGGGGACGGCCGGCCTGCAATACAGAGAAGCGCGCGTTTCACCTTTTTAGTTCTTTTAATGCATGAAATCGTATGGCGTGTTTCGAAAGGACTATTGTGGATCCAGATTAATGTTGCCATGACTATTCAGATTCTGCGTTTTCCTTTCCGCCGAAAACAACCACGTTGCAATGGCTGTTCTGAGTCTTATGTCAGGGGGCTATTCGAACTGAACTCGATTTTAAACGCCACATAATCTGTCAAGGAGCTTGAAAAAGAAGGGGGAAAAAAATAAGTCACTGCGGCATGTTGGGTGTCCCGGGGGAAACGCGTCGGGTGTGCTGATGTGCAACTCCGCCAGAGGCCCCAAAACGCCACATCAGCCTGTGTGTGTGTTGTGGTGCTTCCCCTGAACCGTCCTCTTCCCGTGTCCCTGCAGGGGGCCCCTCCAGAGCCGTGTCCACCATGTCCCTGTCCGTGCGCCCGGCGCGGCGCGTGGTCTCCAGGTCCGTTGCTAGGAGCCAGTCGTTCGCCGGGGTCAACTCCTACGATAAGCCCTACAGGTGAGGACGCACCCTCTGATAAGGCCTGAAACACGCCTCGCCGCTGGGCGTCCGTCTGCACTGGCGCGGCTGTGGGCTACTGTTCTCTGCGTCGGAAGATAAGCTATCTGTGTCACGTGCGTTCCGTTTCTCACACACACACACACACACACGGTAGCAGATGAACACAGATGAACGTGCACACGCATGGGGAGAGACTAGGTGTCTACTGTCGAGCCCCACCTGACAGGATGTTCTTGCAAATATGGCTTATTTCCTGAGGCGGCGGTGCCCGAGGCGTCTGCTTTTATGGCGAGGGGAAACTGTTTATTGTTAGTTGGGATTTTCCAGGCTTCAAAGCGGACTGGCCTCAAGCGGAGTTTAATGGGGGACTGGTCAGCAAACACACATGTTCACGTAGGTGCTTGTGGGCGCGTGTGGGAAGCTTCAGCGTTTCAGCGCAGTCGTTTGTTTTCCTCCCGGTCCTCAGAAGAATCGGGTTATTTATTAACGGAGGGACGGGACACAGTGAAGTCTGAATGTGTTTCCGAGAGGGAATTCAGTACATATGCTTGACTACCTGGGAAGGAGCCTAGGAGACCACAACAAGAGTTTGTTCGATGGAAAATGAGCGGAAACCCCACATCTGTTTTTCTCCGAAGTTGTTTTAAATGTTAGTTATCAGCCTGTATATAGGAATAAGTTCTGTTTAAAGATGTTAAGAGTACATAACCTGTCTTGGGCCACATCAATGTTTTGGCGTGTTCAGATGTCCTACATGTCAGTCAGTAGAGATGGGCTGAACAACCAGGTGGACGAGGAAAGGGACTACCAGATGGGCTGTGGGGCGTGAGAACAGAAGTGGGTAGGCAGAAACTAGAGCCGACACACAACCAGGTGGACTTTGGACACGGCCAGCTTTAAGCTCCAAGGAACCAGGTCCTCCCAAGATCCAAAAGGACACCAGAGAAATTAGAGGGAGCATTCCTTGTTTTCAAAGCATTCCCCTGTACCAAGATTCCACCAAACATTTACTCAGGGGTCAAAAGTAATACAGGTAACATTGTTTCAGGGTTTTCTCTAAGATAAAACAATACAGTGACCGTTTCTCTGTCATTACCACTTCTTGCCGTAGAGCAACTATACGTTTGGTGCGTAGAGAGTTGTGTGTTGGCATCACACTACATTGCCATGAGCACCTCACACCCCTCTGCATTCATTGGTTCTTTGCCCTCTACACATTTCTGTCATGTTCCCTCCATTTACCGATGAACAGCTGACCTGATTGCTTTAACCCACTTTACCCAAAAACGAAATTAGGAATCAAACCCCCAAAACATTGTTCAACTGAATATCCTGTTGACGGTCAATTTTGATTGATATTATTATTTAATTAACTTTTTCTTTTTTTAAAGTGATCTTTCTAAAGTACGCCTAGGCAATATTTACATTGTTACATTGGGAGGGAGAATATATAGCTAAATAAAGCATTAGGCTATTGCAGAAATATATATATATATTTTAAACTGTGCCACAACTCCTATGTAGGTGCAAGATGATTGGTCAATGATCCAAACATGCCTTCTCCAAGCACATCTTGCCAAGCTGGTCTTACACGCAGGGGCCTAAGAAAACACACTGACATTAATTCTGTTGCCTACAGCCAAGAAATGCTTTAACATGACTGCGTGATTGACACTTCTCTTACCTTCATAAAAGTATGTCGAAATACCATCCACCATAATGGCATTGATGGCATCAGGATTATCTAAGAAAGACCCATACCATTGTCTTGGCGTCGTAATGCTTGCCATTTTATAATAAGTGTGTTCTCTTCTGTCACTCACTTTGCTGATAAGCTATTTCGGTGAGTGTCTACAAAATGATTACCATACAAAAGGTAACTCCCCAACAGTCACAGAGATGCAGTCCTAGCGGTGGTGTTGTGTTTCAGGAACCTGTCAGTGTTCAGCACCCCGGGAATCACCAGGAAGCCCTCCAGAGCCAGCAGGATGTTCACTCTCTCAGCCAAATCCCCACCACCCAAGGTTCCGCAGCCGGAGAGGCTGGACGAAGTCTACGAGGCCCTGAAGAGAGGCCTGCAGTGAGTGTTCACGTGGAGACAGAAAATACAATGTGCACTAACAAGCAGGGCTGGTCAGAAAAGCAGGTTTTAAAATGCCTCGTCTGTCCGTCTCAGGTCCTACCTGCAGGTGCATCAGATAGAGCTGGAGGGCCTGAGCAGACAGATGAGGGAGTCCAAGAGAAACTCTCGTCTGGTAAGTGTCAGCATGTCTTCAGCCTGCTTTAGGTGCCTGTGTTTACTTTGTAATGGGTTTTACTGGATGGAATGATGAATTCAACTGGTTTCTCTTTAGGGCTTTCTTTATGAGCTGGATAAGGTAAGTACAACCCGATGCTATATGATGCTCCCACTAGAAGCACAAAATATGAAACACTTTCACTAAGTGTTAGAGAATGAAGGTCAGTTTAATTTTGATTCCTTGTGTTTTTTTCCACAGCAAGTAAAAGTGACTGAGAGGTTTATGCGAAGGCTTGAGTTTCATCTAAGTAAGGTGAGGTGTTGAAATAACTGTGTGATTGATTTGTACATCTGTGTGCTTTTATAGGTTATATTGTGTTTGTTGGATGTGAATAGATGTAGAAAGATGTGTTAGTTATATGAACATCTTCCTAGTAGCTGCTCAGATAGAATTCATGCTACAGTGGTGTTCATTGATTTATTTTTAATTTCCTAAAATGATGATCAGTAAAAGCAGATACGCAATTGTCTGGATGTGGTTCACTCGCTTGAGAGACTTCAGACTATCGTCTCCTCGTTTGTTTTTGGAGCATTTGAACCTCTCTGGGAGAGCAGGGCACTGGCCATACTGATGACCTGACACAGATGCTGCAACACCGTTATACCACGTCCTCCTTCTCCTCCACGCTGTCCTCCTACATGTCCTCTCCCTCCTCCACGTCCTTTTCCTCCACGTCCTTCTCCTCATCCACGTCTTTCTCCCCCTCCACAACTTCCTCCTTCTCCTCCTCTATGTTCAATGTTTAATTAGTGTTTTACATGTAAAGAGCTCCCTGGGGTCAAATGCCATGACCCATCACTAGGGTAACATGAGCAGAGGGTTTATTTTTTTTTCTTCAAAGTACACTTAACCGCTAGATGACCTGCATTCTTAACTGGGGTGACTAGGGATGACAGGGGTGCCTTAGGATGACCGGGGTGCCTTACGATGACGGGGGTGAGTGGGGATGACGGGGGTGAGTGGGGATGACAGGGGTGACTGAGGCATCAATCTGGATTTTCTCCACTTTACTGTAGTGGTTGTCCAGCCATCCCACTCTTCCTCTGCAGTAAAAGCTTAAAGAGCTGCATTCTGTTTATTTCTCCTGCATTTCCCCCCTGGAGAGCAGCGGCGTCTCTGTGGCCAGGCCAGTTTGTGGACATGTGTGTATGTTTAAGTGTGCATGTTTATAGTATTGTGGGCGGGTGAGGCTGCAATATGCCTTCCCTGTATGTAAAGTCCCAGGACTTTTCCAGAGTGCAGTCATTTACGGTTTGTAATCCTTCAGGCTGAGGATTTGGTCGCTCCCCCTCTATAACCTGCGTAGTCTCACAGGGGAGCAGTCTGCTTTAATCATCAGATCTCAGTGGAGAAGTATTTAGAGAATGACCTGGTAGATGTCCAGAGACATGTCCTGTTAAACTCTGTTTCAACTGTGTACGTTATGACTTCTTGCTTCTACACAGAATGTAGCTTTATTGCAGTTTTACCTGACCTGGGATGCAGGACTGGCCAGTCCATTGCTACATTTTAGTCATTCAGTAGACACTCTTATTCAGACTGTCTTCCAGTAAGTGCATACATTTAAAGAAAGCTTAGTGAACCAACCACGCAGAAATTCAAAAGAACTCCATAAGGTTGCGGTGTGGTAGTGATGGTTTAGTGACTGAGGTTTAGTGGAGGCACAGTTGAGAACGTCATTATGATCCTGTCTACTTGAATCCTAGAAATATTCATTTGTATGCTATGCCACTGTGGCCATGCCAGTTATGGGATGCCTGTTTGATCCAGAGTTTTAAGCTACTGTGAAATTCCTGTTTTAGGATCATTAAGCAGACATAAGAGAGGTCTGTTCTGGTACATGTGCAGATCAAATATGCTTGAAGACCAATTTAAGATGTTTACATGTCCAAACTGTTTTAAAGATTGCCCAGACAACCTGCGTTGTTTACATGACTACCCTAATCCGTTTTTTTTGGCCTGAGTATTGAATTGAGTGTACTCCGTTTTAATCACTACATAACGCTATTTTATGGCCAGTTATAGAGGGCGTCATGGTGACCACCTATTAAGAGGGAGGTGACTGTAACATCCTTCAAAGGAATCATGTTGAGTCAGTGTTCAGAGTGGATCATGTAGAGTCAGTGTTCAGAGTGCATCATGTAGAGTCAGTGTTCAGAGTGCATCATGTAGAGTCAGTGTTCAGAGTGCATCATGTAGAGTCAGTGTTCAGAGTGGATCATGTAGAGTCAGTGTTCAGAGTGGATCATGTGGAGTCAGTGTTCAGAGTGCATCATGTAGAGTCAGTGTTCAGAGTGCATCATCAGGAATGCAGGTGCAGAATGCTGTTCTACAGAGCGGTCACAAAGTGGACCAAAGTGGGCAGTTCAGCTGTTCGTCAGTGAACATGACTGAAGTGAGTAGAAAGTGAAGACTCACTGCTACTACAATGAAAGTCGGATCCCCTCTCACTCAATCACATCTCCTTCGTAGTTGCTATAGTGAATGGAGATCTCCTGCTGGTGGTCTAACTAATTCATTCAGGCCGGAGTGTGAGGTGCTGCTCTGTGGGTCCACGGAGGCACAAAGTGGGGCACTCACTGTGGTGAATGAGGATGGGGGTCTAAAAGGGGGACAAAGAGTAGCAGATAGGGAGGCATCTTTCGGTGAATGAGGCACTGCGGTGAAGCAATGTGCACCGATTCAGAAAACTGGGACAAAGTCAAAACACAATAACACCCTTCTCCTGTGACCTGAAAACTAAATGGGATGTTCCAGAAAAAGGTGAATGAAAGTTTAATATCTGAGAGTGGGCTTCTATATAATCTGATGGGACAAGCAGACGGTCGTTACTACGCGTCTACTCCGTTGGGTTCAGGTCGTATGGATGTTCAGACATCCTGTGTCTGTAAACTCTAATGGCTTTGGGTTCAAGAACAAAAACATGTACAATATCGACGCGCTACTGTATAAACACTTAAAATGCACCAAGGACGAACGTTGCGTTCGTGTCCCCAGATTGACGAGCTGTATGAGGCGTATTGCATGCAGCGTCGCCTGAGGGACGGGGCTGAGAAGATGGTGAAGGCCTACACCGTTTCCCAGGGCAGCCGCGAGGCCAGAGAGAGCCTGTCCGAGGCCAACAAAGGCTACAAAGAGTACACAGAGGTGAGGGGTGGAGCAGGAGGGAAGGGTGGAGCAGCAAGAGGGAGGGGTGTGGTGCAAGGATGAGATGACATCTGCAGGAAGTCTGGGAGAGAGTCACGTTCCTGAAACCGAGTTCAAAGCGTGCGTGGTAATCTGACAAGGAACAGGTGCTCTGCTCCTTGGGACCCTCACTGATATTAGTACAATGATTGTATCGTCGACTGACGCTTTTAGGTGTACGATTTCCCCTTGACTCTCTTTTTCGGCCTTTGCAGAACATGTGCATGTTGGAGAGTGAGCTGGAAAACCAGCTGGGGGAATTTCATGTGAAGATGAAGGGTAGGTACTTTTTCTTTTGGTTTCCTCTCTGCGGTGACTGGTACGTGGGGTAGCTTCCTGTCAGTCGGTTTCAATCAAAGTTAGTTTGCATGTGTTTTCTGTTTGCGTCGCAGGTCTAGCAGGGTTTGCACGGCTCTGTGCCGGGGACACGTATGAGGTGAGTCCTCCCTCCTCCCTCACAGCACTAGTGTCTTCAGCCTGTGGCAGTGCCTCCACTCGTTTAGCTAGCATAGATCTGATGCTGATTGACAGCATGATGAAGTGGGTGAGGTACTGGAGCGCCGACGTCTCTTCCTGGGGGGGCGGAGTGTCTGGAGCGTAACGTCACTATAGATCTCTTACAAAATGGCCAGAAAATACAGACATGTGTGAGAACCAAGATCAAGGCACCGCTTGCATCCAGGTTGGGCCGCATTTAACCCCAGTCCCCCGACTTTTCAGATCTTCATGAAGTACGGTCGACAGCGCTGGAAGCTGCGGGGTCGGATAGAGGTCAACAGCAAGCAGGTGTGGGACAGCGAGGACATGGTCTTCCTGCCGCTCATCACAGAGTTCCTGTCCATAAAGGTACCAATCAGCGAACCCTGGTAGAACCATTGTAGGGATTCACGAGTGCACGGAGACACACAAACACGCAGTGTATCGTTCCCTTGTGCGGTCCGGGTGTGAAACCTGGAAGTAACGGATAGAAGTGAACCTAATGGGGAGTCAGTAAACTTATAGAGGGGGTGGGGGGTGGCAGAGGGGGATAATAACAAAGGAAATATGAAGTCAATTGAAGACACAAACATAACATTTTGAAGAAGGGACTAATCCAGTAGACAGACTGGTATAGCAGATTCAGAGCTGAGGTCCAGTCAGAGGCCCTGCCAGCCTGGCCTCTATAAAGCAGAGCAGCCTGGCCTCTAGAAAGCAGAGCAGCCTGGCCTCGAGAAAGCAGAGCAGCCTGGCCTCGAGAAAGCAGAGCAGCCTGGCCTCGAGAAAGCAGAGCAGCCTGGCCTCGAGAAAGCAGAGCAGCCTGGCCTCGAGAAAGCAGAGCAGCCTGGCCTCGAGAAAGCAGAGCAGCCTGGCCTCGAGAAAGCAGAGCAGCCTGGCCTCGAGAAAGCAGAGCAGCCTGGCCTCTAGAAAGCAGAGCAGCCTGGCCGAGAAAGCAGAGCAGCCTGGCCTCTGGCCTAGAAATATGCCTTCAGGAAGGATTTGTGAAAATATGTATGTGTATGTCATGATAGAGAAAAGCAGCTGCTGGTGTGATTGAGTGCGGCGCTCAAATCCCTGGTAACTGCTTGGTCTTCCGCTGCGGTTCCCTAGGTGACTGAGCTGAAGAGCCTGGCGCATCACGTGGTGGTGGGAAGCGTGTCATGTGAGACCAAGGACCTGTTTGCTGCTCTGCCCCGGACGGTGGCGGTGGACATCAATGACCTGGGGACCGTCAAACTGAGCCTGGAGGTTACCTGGAAGTGAGTGTCGATGATCAAAGACTGTGGCAGGGTCGGCTACGCTGGTTCCTTCCAGGTCGTAGGGTTAGGGTTAGGAGGTATTGGTGTTTGGTTTGGTACGTATCTGTGTATTGATCTGCTTTCTCGTTTCTGTGGCCTTTCAATAAGCCCCTTTGACAAGGATGACCAAGCCTCGGCCGCCAGCACCGTCAACAAACCCCCGACGGTCAACAAACGCTTCTCCACCTACAACCAGAGTCCCCCCGACACACCGTCGCTACGGGAACAGGCCTTCTATGTGAGTGCCCCTAAACACCGTTCTCTCCCTTACACAGTCCTCACACGGATCCACGCGCCGTGTCGTAGGAATGTTGTTCATGGCGCCAAACGACGGCCCGGCAGTTAATTTCCCGTCCGAGGCACCAGCAGTCTCCTGCAGTCGCCTCATACCGACGCCTCTGACAGTCTGATCGATGCCGGCTGCCTCTAGGGGAGGGGCTCGTTGAGGAGCTGTCTTAGATGATTACGTTTGTTACCGCGTGGAGCCTGGCCAGGCCTGCCGGTCCATCCTGTGTCTGCTTCACTTAGCCTTATCTGTCTCCTCCCTGGTGACTCACTGATAGCCGGCTGCCAGGTTAATCCGCTGCCGTGAGTCCAGGGCTTTCTGTAACCCAACAGGTTGACTGGCCGCAGGCTGACGTTGTGCCGTTAACATGGCCGACATTATCTAGCAGGACGCCTTGTTTCCGTTTTGCCTAAATGCCGCCAGCGCCTATTTGCCTAAATGCCGCCAGCGCCTATTTGCCTGCACTCCGGTGGCTTGATGGTTAGACCCAAGATCGATTGTGTAGCCTAGATGCGTAGCAGAGGTCCGCTAGCGGTCCTTGCACACGGTCCTCTCCTGATTTGCCTCCTGCTGTGGTTAAGACCGCTCCGAGGAGCCTGTCGAGGAGCAGGATGCCCCCAAAACAGCGCTGGTCCCTGCTGGATGTGTTCCGTGACACTCTGGCTGAGAGACTGTCTAAGAGCTGCTCCTGTAGCGATGTCTCGTCGGTCCACCTCGGCTCCGCTAACATGCAGACTGACGTAAGTGCCGCCGGCCGCCTCACGGAACTCTCTGGATGCCCCGCTAGTCTGTAGTTAAAGACGTGGTGTTTCTGTGTCCTGGTGTCGTCTGTCAAATAGGTCCTCTGTAATGTCGGTCAATGTAAGTAAGCAGCTGTGCTTATAGTTTCCTGTTTTTCTTCCCTGTAAGGCTATATTTTGTTGTCGTTGTCCAATAGAGGCAGGCCTGGTTGCCCATTGAAGCAGAGGCCTGATGAGAATTGAATTAAAGGGATCTCTCTGGGCCAGAGGCCAGGCTGTTCTCCATAACAGAGGCCTGGCTGGCGGACCTCTAACAGGCCCTCAGCTCTCTGTTTATTATCAAGTCCGCTGGGCTTGTCGCATCTTTAGATTGTCATGCTGGTGTCTGTGTTTAACTCAATATGGCTCCTCTCTTTCTAGAACATGCTAAGGAGACAGGAGGAGATCGACAACGGCACCGCCTGGTCCAACTCCTCCGAGTCGTCAGACGATTCGTCCAGCCCCCAGCTCTCCCTGGGGCTGCGTCACGCCAACAAGAACCTTGTCCAGCCGGAGGTCCAGGCTGCTGCACCCTCCATTGAGATCTCCTTCACGCCTCGACACTCCGCCACCTCCACCCCGACCCGCTCGGTCAAGCCGGAGGACGTGGCCGGCGAGGCAACGGAACCGGACACCGGAGCGGCCGCTAAAGAGGAGGACTCTGGGAAGCAGGCGGTGCCTAATGGTCACGCCCGCTACTCGCGCTCGCTCAGTCATATTAGTGAGAACAGTGCCGACGGCGTGCTGACGGACAGGTCCACTGGCGAATCGCTGCAGCCCTCCGAGGTCACCTCTCTGCAGTCTGGGATATCGATAAATGATATTGAGGTGGAGAAGGCGGAGTCGGCCCCAACCCCGGCGGAGGCTGTGGCCGCCCAAGAGCTTCCTGCGATTCCCGTCCCGGCTAAGGGGGCTGTGGCGGAGAACCGGACGGAGACCAGGTGTTCTTCATCGTCTGTCGAGTCGGACGTGGGACTAGAGGTCGTTCCTGAGGCGGAACTCCAGGGGACCGATAATGCGTCGCTGCGGGGCGCCTTCCTGAATCCCTGGCCAGACTCACAACCGCAGACCCAGAGCACAGAGGACATGTACACCGCCCATAGGGCCCTGGTGGTGGAGGCCAAGAAGCCTGGAGCTGTAGAGGCCGGGCCCGCACAGGTTGAGGAGAACCAGGCTGTTGACCGGGGCGTGGGGGAGGCTCTAAGTGCAGTCGTCTGCTCCCTGGACGACTACAGGGGACAGTTTCCCGAGTTACAGGTCCTGGAGCAGGAGCTCAGACTCCTGGAGAACACATTAACAGTGAGTGACGCGTGTGTGTGTGCGCGCGCGCCTCGAGTGTTCGTAGAATCCCTCGGTTCCTGCGTGTGGGGGCTCAGGGTGTGGATGTTGCCGCTCAGTCAGCCACGATGTTGGGAGACAGTACGTTGTTGCCAGGCAGCCGCCCACACACCTACATCCTTCCTGGCCGTCACACCGATAAACGGCAGAAACATTACGTTGCCGTGACTTTCACAGGGGCAGCAGATGGTTTAGTGGTTACAGGGTTGGGCAGGTAACAGAATCCTAGCTGGTTGAAATCAGAGCCAGCAGAAAGTTGTTGTTGTGCAAAGCACTTAACCCTAACTCCAGTATGTCACCCTGGATAAGTGTCTATTGAATTATTGAAATGTACATGTAAACGTTTACATTGATAGGAAACCAAAAAACTGCTTTTCTGATCGTGTTGATTACATCATGTCATCATTTCAGTCTCGACACATTCCTCAAACGTTCCTTTTCCGAATACATTGTGTACTCTCACATTCAGGACATATATGGCATTGGAGTGGGTTGCTGGGAAGAAAAAAAGTGTGTGGGTGTGCTGTGTGAGTACGTCTGCATGTGTGTGTCTTTTTGTAACACGTGTGTTGGTGTGTGTGCTGAAGGGCCATACCTGCAGTCGTTCATCCAGTGTGAAGAGTCTGACGGTGGAGACGGCTCTGGGGAGCTTTGACTTCCTCAACACCTCTGACCTGGAAGAGGAGGAGGAAGCGGAAGACGATGGGGAAAAGGGGAGTGTAACAGACAGGTCTGTGTCCTTAAAATGGCCTCCTCCCATGTTGTTCTTTTTTATCACTCTGTTTTGGAACTTTAGCTGGTAGAGCTAGTTGTATTTCATGTGGTCAGATACTGCCATCTAGTGGAGAGCTCCCACAACTCGCCATTGATTCTGAGTTCACATATGGTCTGAAAGTTTCAATTGCATGAATAGTTATTATTTCTGTATGCAAGTTACAATGTTTGATGTTCTTGCTTTTTAAAATGTGACATTTCCCCCTAATGTACAAGGTAATTAGCTAGAGCTGAAAGCTGTAATTGGATCGTCACTAACCAATCAGACTATTAATGCCAATGACAAACATAATACATTTGCTCTTTACCAGAGATACATTAAACTTTAGTGGATTTGTATTACAACACCCTTGCACTGTTACAAAGTAAAGCATGCTCCAAACGAATGTCCTTGGGCATGTTATAGTGTTGGGCTAGCCTGTCAAGTATCCTAATTCACACCCGTGCTCTTCTGCTGTGGTTTTCTTTAGTGAGCGCCACAGCGCTCCTGGCAGGCCATCAGAGGAGAGTGCAGGGGAGGATGAGGGATGTGAGGAGCGAGGCTGGGAGTCCCCCTCGACTGGGCCTATGAGCACGGGCTGCCAGGCTCTGGATCAAACCCTAGTGGTCCATCTGAAGAACTGCAGTGCACAACTACTGGTGAGGAACATGAGATTACATGATTTTAAATATCAATTTATAATTCAAAACAAATGTTCTTGTGTATTTCATTATTTCTAAGAAACCAACCTGTATACGGAATACAATACTGTATTTTAAGTACTTTAGTGGAGTCAGTTTCTTTTCACCAAATGTTTTTGTTTCTCTCTCATTTAACTGGAAAGCACCCCACCACCTTTTTGGTGAACCGCTGAGAAACAGGGCTGGTTATATGTTACCACAAACAACAACAAGTCTGATCTTGCATTTGTGCTGAGCTGCCTACATGATTGTAGCAGATAAACAGCTCCCAGTTACAATGTAACAATTGGTATGTTTTTTTTCTGAACGAGGTCTGTGGTCATACCAAACCTTCTGACATTGGTGCTGTGTTCTATGCAGAGGCTGGGAACCTTTGGGCCTCTGCGTTGTGGGGAGATGTACGCTCTGGACCGACTTCTCAGGGAGACCCGTGTCCTTGAGCTCATCAGACGTGTGGCCATGGAGACCCCTGGAGCAATCACTCAGCCTGACGAAGGTAAGTTACTTACTAGAGAGAAGACGATAACTAATGTGACCGTAGGTTTCGTTAATTTCCTCTTCCTCTCTGTCCTGCTGGCGCAGTGGTTCCCCAGTTAGAACAGTGCCAGGGGGCGGCATCGCTATGGCGACAGTGTACCTCCGATGGCAGCGTGTACATCGCCTCCACAGAGGCTTTCATCACAACCCTGGCCGATGCTTATACCAACAAACTGCCCGACAGGGGAGCTAGCCTGGCAGACATAGGTGAGAGGTTGATGTGTTTCTGGGTTTGAGCCCTGAACACTGATTGGCTGAAAGCGGAATTTCAACAGACTGTAACAGGGGTATGACAAAACATTCTCACCTTGAATGGGTCTGTGTCTACATACCTATGTGACTGGACAATCATTAAGTAAACGGATCACCTTCAGTCATTCAGTAAAGTTGAATCCAGATTTGGTTTATTGTTCTGCATTGAGGCATCATTCAACCATGCAGCAAAGTATGTGCCCTTTTGTAAAAAAAATAAATAAAAAAAAAGTCATCCCACCAATCCTCGACCATGGTCATCCCACCATGCTGGACTATGGTCATCCCACCAATCCTCGACCATGGTCATCCCACCATGCTGGACTATGGTCATCCCACCAATCCTCGACATGTACAGACTAAACCAATAAAGGTCTTCTCATGGGTGACTTTAATACTGAACAATATAAATATTTTTCTAAAACTTAAAATGTTTCTGGTTCAACATTTCATATGTTTTCTTTGTATTATTTTCAGTTCAATATAGGGATTAAATGCATATCATTGTGTTCTGTTTTTATTTGCATTTAATGCAGCGTCCCAACTTTTTTGAAAACAGGATTGTAAATTCATTGTGCTATAAAGGGGCAATTCAACCTAAAATTAATTTAGGGAGAAATGTACCTGACATGGGGTTACGTCTGGAGGAAGGCCATGATGTAAAAGAAATCCGGTGGGATTTTACCTGAAAGGGTAGTTGAAGCTAATGACTCATACCTTGTGTGTTCCCTTCTAGCATTAAAATAGCGTATTTGCCAATCACTAAATAGCAGACATTACAGTTTACTTTCTTAACTACATTTTAATGAACTACAATAAAATTAAATATGTTTTTCATAAGGGTTGGATAGGCAGGAGTTTTATTTCTATAGGTTGGTTGAAATCTGTGGTGTATCCAGTCATCTGACTAATGTCTCTCTGTCTAGTATTTGTGCGTCTGGTGGAGAGGATTCTGGAGTGTAAGCTGCCTAAGCGAGGTGGTGGGGCATCAACACAGATGATGACTCTCTTCCAGTTCTGGAGCTACCTGGAGGCAGAGGGAGTGAGCGAGCTGGACACACACATCACTGAACTGGCTGAGGAGGGTGAGTTTCTGTGAGACTACGGGTGTGAATGGGCCTCCTTAACTGCTTGGAGTCTATGTGAAGGAATGTATTAATGTGTCACCAGGTTTTAGATAGGGCTCTTGAGCAATGTGTAAATGTGCTGCATTCAAATTATTGATAGCTTTTATTGTGCTACTGTTCACCCACACCCACTCGAACATAATCTACTCAATCTATTGTCTTGTGCCCAATACATTCAGTCCATCAATACTATTCTCTCTAATTCTCCTCCCCCCCCTCCCTTACCTCTGTTATTTACTTATTTCTCCCACCGAACACTGCCCCCCTCCTTCCAAAACAGTGTGGCTGGTCCAGAGCCTGCAGTCCAATGAGCAGGAGGCGCTGGTCAAGGCCCTGAAGAGGCCCCCAGAGAGCAGCCTGAAGAGGGAGGCTTTGCATGCAGTCAGCCGGCTGCTGAGGGACCCAAGGGGAAAGGTGTCTGCCTCCGCTAGTTCCCTGCTCCGGAGCTTAGCCGACCAGCCACGCCACCGGGAAAGGGTGAGGCCCACAGAGACCATTTCAGGCCACGTTAACTGTAGTACGTCTTAAAATATCTCAAAATATGTTGGCTGCTGTAATCAGCCGTGTGTATTGATGTGAATATGTGTACATTTATATTTTGTTTCTTTACACAAGGCTCTGGTAAGCTGTCTGGAGCTCCTGGAGAATGAGAGCATGGAGATAAGAGTGTGTGGCTGTAAGGCACTTGCGTGTCTGAAGGTCAGTTTTACTAGTTAGTCACAGCACTTGAACAATCGGTGTCCTTTAATGCATAATCTAGTTTTTGGAGACAGACTGTTTCTCTCCTCAACGTCCTGCAGGCCAAAGAAAGCATCGACCAGTTGGTGTATCTCTGTCGATCAGACAAGGAGGATGTAAGGGCCGCAGCCAAACAAGCTCTGCTTGTGCTCGGTGAGTAAAAAGATGAAAGGTATATGTCTGATATGGGTGAGATCAAGGATGCATGCGTTTTTTTTTAATGTAAGGATAAAGGACTGGTATTTGTAGGAGGAAAAGCACTTGGTGTGACTGACGTTGGCTGTGTTTTATCCAGGCGAAGAGGGCAAGTTGGCCCACAGACATGTTGAGACGTCACTGCAGGAAGCGTTGCCGTGCCTCTTCTCCCCTGGCAGCATGGCCAGCACCGCCTTCTGATGACACTAGCACAGAACAATGATTACATCACGCCCATGTCAGCACACTGTGACCGAGCCAATATGACGACCAACGGACATAAAATATGCACTGTCAAAAAGGGTTCAATATACCCACACGCAAAGACAATGTTGTTTACACACACACTCACAATGGGAAGACATCTACAGCTTGACAAGAAGTCAGTGGACTAAACCTGATTATTATAAACGTGTGTGTGTGACTTGGGGACTTGTTGTGAAGAGCTATGGAATTACTGAAGCAATGAAGAGTGGGGGAGATTACTGCCTTACGTATGTCTTGGCCTGATGGTGCCGTTTTCTGGAAACTTCTATCATTTGGGCAAAACTGGGATGATGAGTGGATGGAAGAGGACATTCTTGTGTCAGGTCATGGAACAATGTAGAAAGGTGACATGTTGAGGGCATTTTTGGGGGGTAGTGCACTTTTAATCTGCTGAATTGTGGTGAAACTGATTTGTATGTATGTATGTGTGTGTGTGTGTGTGTGAGAGAGATGTACTGAAGTCATGAGGATGGAAGAAATTGGTTAAGGATGGTGGTGAGGAGTGTCCATATTTTAAAACCATGGTTTAAGGAGTGTTGCTATGCTGGCCAAGAGGAAGTCTGAAGAAAACTGTTGTTACAGTGCCATCATTACATACTATCATTTTATGCTTTATGGAAAAATCTCTCTATGTTTTTTTTTTCCCACTGGAAATGTATATGTTATAATTGTATAGTGATTCAGTTGGAATTGTTGAAACAATCAAAGTGAATTCATGAGTGCCGATGCCTCAATAAGTCATTGTGCACATCTTGACTTGCGTCTCTAGCGACCAACCTAAAGATTATTTCTGCTGTATTTGTGGTAGTTTTTTTTATCATTACAATGTCAAACTGTGGAAACAACCAGACTACTTGTACTGGCTACCTAATGGGCATATAGTGTGTAATTAGGGTGCTTAGGGGCCCGCATTTAATGTATTTTATATACTTTGCAGATTCATCAATTTTATTATATAGGACTTAAAAATAACAATGGCCAACTTAAAAAGTTTCTTCAGTGTATAAGTGCCTCAAGTTACCATGGAGATCATGAAACTAAATATAGAGATGCAGTGCTAATAGAAACACAGAAGAAACTATATTTTTCATTTGACTCATTGTTGCAGCATTACAAAAAGTGATATTCTTTTGATTTGTTTTTCTATAAAACTGTTTGGCGGATATCCTGACTGATCAAATGTAAAAGAATTATTAATAAAAAGTTAATAAAAATGGTTCCCTTTCATTGTGAGAAGAATACATGTTTTTATATAACGGTTCAAATAAAAAAAACAGCTGGTTCAACACGATTTGACATAACAAAAACGTATTTAAATTTAATGATGCATTTTTCAACACGTCTACAGCAGGCGTACAAATACTGAGCATATTGACACATCTGACGTATAACCTCAAAACAATTATTTATTAAAATCTGGGTTCTGTATTTCTAAAGTAGCGCCCCACATGTACAATCCCCATAATTCAATGTTTACACCCACCCCTTCGCCACCGCCCCCCTTCACTCTGCACCGGCGCACTAACTTCCCAAGGCCGCCATTTTGTGCGGAGCCTACTCTGCAAAAGCGGGAGAGGATTAAAACCGCCGGAGGAGAAGTGCGCCATTCTGAACCATCTCAGTCAGATTGAAGAACATAGTCTGGGCTTTCTGTCGAATTCAGCGAGGAGATAAACGACGAAGAGCAGGTAAAATAACAGTACTTTCCAGGAAAAGGGGGGAGTTTTGCAGGAGCTTTAATCGGCCTCTAGGTGTCACGATGGGGCTCCCGGTCCAGGCGGCAGACGGGGGGTGTTTGTCTCCCTCTATCGTTATTGAACATTTTTAAAAACATTTATAACCCAGAAGTTCAACGAAATGTCGCAGTAACGCGTGTTTTTAGAGCTATTGTAGTATGCTTTTCGGTTAGGATTGATCATTTTGGACTTCAACGTGGTGGTTTAGTGCTTAGGCCAGGCGTCCATTTTCTTTTTCTTTGTTTCCTGTCTTTTTGCCCTGTGTCGAGGTGGAAACTCGCGGCTGTGTATGAAGTCTGTGCGCGCCAGATTGTAGCCAAGAACACGGAATTTGGTGAATCACATACCTAAGGTTTAATTACACACACAAAACACAAAAACGTATTCGTTTTCACGTTTAGCTACCAAAGTTTTTCGTTTTCCATTAAGGGACAACAATCGAATTCAGCAAAACTGTTTGCTGTCACCGTTTGCACTCCACCTTGCTAACGCGGCCTTCTGAACAGCTATCTTGGTAACTTTCATCGTCCTACTCCTGTTAGCTAATTGCGCGTAGCCACTATTACGTTAAACTTACGATAATCAGCCTTACTCTATTGGTAACTGAGTAGTGTTTTTAAAACAAGAAGTTCAATACATATACTAACCAAAATTCAGCGGAGACCAGCCGTTCGCTGTACTGTACCTAAACATGAACTTTAGCTTGCTCGATTAGCTTATTGCGCATACCAAATTCAAATAAGGAAGACACATGAACGTAAAAGCTATGTTCACAAAAGTTTGCTTTTTCAATAAAACCATATACGCGCCTCTTAAGTAAATGTTTTCTAAATGCGTACGCTTCCAGCTTACTGCAGTTCCATCCAGTGTCCGCGGTCTGATTCAAAGCATACCTTGAGCTACAACGAGACTAGAATGGCTAAAAACAGGGTAGAGCTCCCTCTACAACCCGGCTGGTAGTGGTACAAAAACACAACCAACCAGCAAACGTTATCACTTTTTGTCCACTATTAAAATGTTCTTAATGCCCACCGTTTAACCCCAGATAATTTTTATCCCTGCGTTTGAACTGTCGGGCACATTTGATATATTGGCTCTTCTAGCTACTAATGTGTATACGTGTCCACTTATTGAATGACTACATAAACTGACTGCATGAGTGTCCCATTTAAATTTATGCAGTCAGTTTATGTAGAGTCAACATCTTTGTCTTCCCCACAGGATAAGTGTCAGAAAACAGACAGGAGAGTTGAGTCAAAAAAATTCAGGCAGCCAAGCAGGTCTAGAAAAATGAAGTATTCCTATCTGGTGCAGGTAACTTTTTAGGAAGCTAAGGCAGTGACATGTTTGTCCGAGCTGTTGCCGGTCTAGGTTTGAACTGAAGACACAGGTTGCCATTTTTAATGTCCTCACGTGTAGTGAAACCTTTCAGAGTTAATACAATTTGTATAAAAAAAATATTTCAGGGTTTTTAAATAATGGTTGTGTGTTTATGTTACATTGCTTCTCTGTTCTCATTGGTTTTGGGTGGGCTCCTGGGTGTGACAGATGGACGGGGGACCAACCAACATTGTGGTTGAGGCCAAGGACAGCATCTCTTATGAGGGTGAGGAGGTTGTGGCAGATCTACTCCAGCAAGCAGCGGAGGGAGTGATTGACCAGCAGCCAGAGGGGGAGGCTGGCCTGGATTCCCAGGAGCTGGAGGATGGTGTCAATGTGGAGATGATGGTAATGGACTCCCTGGACCCGGCCCTGCTGCAGATGAAGACCGAGGCGATGGACGCCCCTGTGGCCACAGCCCACGAAGCTACCGTCACCACAGTGGATGAGACCCAGATCATCACTCTGCAGGTGGTCAACATGGAGGAGCAGCAGCTGGGAGGCCTCGGGGAGCTACAGCTGGTCCAGGTGCCTGTTTCTGCGGTGCCTGTCACCCAGGCCACGGTAGATGCACTCCAGGGCACTTTTGTGGACGCAACAGCAATGCCCAAAGACGGGGACCCTGTGATCTGTCACACCCTTCCCCTACCAGAGGGCTTCCAGGTAAAAAGGACTTGCACCTCACAAAAGACATGAAATCACTCAGAGTTAGTGGGTTTCTTTCCCCCTGGTTGTGGTCTTGCATTTGAAACCAATACTGCATGTCTAGATGTACTTGCAATAGTGAAACTTAAAATCTCATGACTGCTGCTTCAGGTTGTGAAGGTGGGTGCAAATGGTGAGGTGGAGACAGTAGAGCAAGATGAGCTCCACCACCAGGAGCAGCAGCCGGTTCAGCCTGAGGAGGAGGAGGAGGGGGAGGAGCTGCACTGCGAGCCCCTGGCAGAGGACCCACAATGGACCAAGGACCCAGACTACCAGCCCCCGGCCAAGAAGACCCCCAAGAAGGCCAAGAAGAGCAAGCTGCGGTACAACACCCAAGGGGACAAAGACAACATGGACGTGTCCGTGTACGACTTCGAGGAGGAGCAGCAGGAGGGGATGCTGTCAGAGGTCAATGCCGAGAAGGTGGTGGGCAACATGAAGCCCCCCAAACCCACCAAGATCAAGAAGAAGGGTGAGATTACCAGGAACCCCACCGGTTGGCTCGCCTTGTTTGTGGTGCATTTCTGTGGTGTGGTTCGTCTCTGCCCGTGCTGACTCGGGGCCATTGGTTTCCAGGTGTGAAGAAAACATTCCAGTGTGAGCTGTGTAGCTACACCTGCCCCCGTCGCTCCAACCTGGACCGGCACATGAAGAGTCACACCGACGAGAGGCCCCACAAGTGCCATCTGTGTGGGAGGGCCTTCAGGACCGTCACCCTTCTGAGGAACCACCTCAACACGCACACAGGTATGACGGTCTCCTGGTCGCGTTGACAGTCAGTGCTGTGAAACAAGCCCCGCTCATCTGGTCTTCTGCACCGTCTCCTCCTACAGGCACCAGACCACACAAGTGTCAGGACTGTGACATGGCCTTTGTGACCAGCGGCGAGCTGGTCCGACATCGCCGATACAAACACACCCACGAGAAACCCTTCAAGTGCTCCATGTGTGATTATGCCAGCGTGGAGGTGAGCAAGCTGAAGCGCCACATCCGCTCCCACACGGGGGAGCGTCCGTTCCAGTGCAGCCTGTGCAGCTACGCCAGCAGAGACACCTACAAGCTGAAGAGACACATGAGGACACACTCCGGTGAGCCACGGCCACCAGCCCCGTGGCTGGACACGGTTCACGACCTGCTCATGGGACTTGCGCTGTAATGTCTTCCTGCCGTCTCTTTTAGGAGAGAAGCCGTACGAGTGCTACATCTGCCACGCCCGTTTCACCCAGAGCGGAACCATGAAGATGCACATCCTGCAGAAGCACACGGAAAACGTGGCCAAGTTCCATTGCCCCCACTGTGACACCGTCATTGCCCGCAAGAGTGATCTGGGTAAGACCCTTGAATCATCTGTTGGGTCCATGAGTGACCTGGGTTAGATGATGGGTTCATGATGATTGAGCTTGTCTTAATTGTGTACAGCTGGATCCACTGGTACATTTCCCTCTCTTCAACAGGCGTCCATTTGCGTAAGCAGCACTCGTTCATTGAGCAGGGAAGGAAGTGTCGTTACTGTGATGCCTTGTTCCATGAGCGCTACGCTCTGATCCAGCACCAGAAGTCCCACAAGAATGAGAAGCGCTTTAAGTGTGACCAGTGTGACTACTGCTGCAGACAGGTGAGGGCCTCTAACCTGAGACTCCGGACAATCTAGACTGCAGTCCAGGTAGTCTTAGTGTGTTGGACTCAGTGGATATCCACTCAGGGCTATGGGGTTGGAAGGCAAGCATTTGGGGTGACTGTTCCATGCTGATTGAAACAGATCTTGGGTTAATGTTCTCTGCAGGGTTTTGTGTCCTTATGTGTTTCTTGTGGTCCTGCGTTGACTAGGAGCGGCACATGCTGATGCACAGACGCACCCACACAGGGGAGAAGCCCTATGCCTGCAGCCAGTGTGAGAAGACCTTTCGGCAGAAGCAGCTCCTGGACATGCACTTTCGACGCTACCATGACCCCAACTTTGTGCCTACTGCCTTTGTGTGTGGAAAGTGTGGAAAGACCTTCACTCGCAGGGTAGCAACACTTACTCAAACACACCAATGGGAAGAATGGACCCGTTAACACCTTGGTTCCATCTCTAAAGCGTCTCCTTTCCTCCCTTAGAACACCATGGCCAGACACGCTGATAATTGTAATGGGGATCCTGCGGAGGGAGAGAACGGAACACCAGCCAAGAAAGGACGAGGTGGGCGGAAGAAGATGCGCTCCCGGAAGGATGACGATGACGATGAGGAAGACAGTGGTGAGATTCTCTTCCTTTTTTCTTGCATTTGATTTAAAGTTGTGTGCGGGGCCCAACATTAACTTTTTGGGTTACTAGCCAAGGTGGCTGGTAGATGGAAAAGAAGTACCAGCCAGAAAGATGTTTTACCTGCCCAAAAAATTACTAGCTTTTTATAATTGCCATTTGCTGTTAGTAGTATTTGGCATGTCATCTTGGTGTCACATGCATGGCTTATGCAGTGCAGCAAGATCCAACTGATTGAAGTGTCCTGTGGGCACGCGTTTGAAAGGTTCTGTCTCTGTAGTTCCCTTGCCAAAGACAAAATGTACACGCATGTGGCGACTGGTGAGGGCAAATCTTGGCCCCTGTTAGTGTGTATAACTCAAGATACCACAGCCTATAGTTAGTAAGAATACCTTAATCGAAGAAGTGGATCAGAAATGGGTATCCTTTAGATTAGAGCTGCTTCCCAGTAAATTACTTACCAGTAGATTCAAATTTTCCGGAAAAACTCTAGCACCCCCTGGGGGACACTAGTGGTTACACTTCAGTGGTAACCACTAGTATGTGTATACATGCAGATATCTTGGTTTTATTTTTTATTGGGTCAAATATTTAGTTTGTCCTCCCCATCTTTTTTTGTAATGGACTAATTATTATGATTCCTATTCCTTCCTGCTCTGATTTTCTGTAATTTTATTCAGCTAGCTGGAGTGACCTTAAACGATCTACTTAATAAAGTTTCTAAAACCCATTACATTATACTACTTCAACAGAAAATCAAGTAACGATTGACATGTTTCACAGAATTTGTTTTACGTGTCTAATGGAGATAAGTTACATCTTAGTTTGTTTGTTAATTTTGACAGTGCCACGCAGGTGGTAACATTGTCACTTGGCTTTTGAAGCCTGTTGCTGCCAACTGGATAGTATTGTTTGCAAGAAACTAAGTGCAATCTTTTGAACATTGCAATTCGGTGTAACTGACTGTGCTTTTCTAAATAGCTACGTAGTAACATAATCAGAAGCTATATTTGCAGATGAGTATTCAGTTTAATGTGATTCAAGTCACTCTTGGCACACTTGAGATATTTTGGAGGCTTAAGTTTATTTTTCATGTATTTTGTTTTATATTGTTCTGGAATCTATTGTAATAACTTAAGAAAATAAAAAATAATCTAATGTGGTGAATTCTACTTAAATCCACTCTTTCCAATTTGATCTTTGTCATAATATGACATTGCAGTCATCTACAGTTTGACTGGCTGCAGCTCGCTGGGTGTCATTTGATTTGACTCTTCTTGCCCCCAGAGGACAATGCCGAACACGAACTGGATGACATCGATGAAGAGGATGAGGAAGCTGAGGAGGCGTTGCTGGAGGAAGAGGAAGAAGAAGAGGAGGAGATGGAGTTGGAACAGGCTCCACCAACCAAACCTATCCCTGCACCCTTGGAACCGCCCGTAAAAAGGAAACGCGGCAGACCCCCTAAGAACGCCCCCAAAGCCGCCCCGCCCACCAAAGTCAGCAAGGTTTCCCCCAAGGGCAAGTCTGCTGCCGGTCAGTACACCCTCGTGTCCTCTGTTTGCAGGCCAGGTCACTAGGTGAAGCACATCTTGAAGTTATACATCGATATTGTGCTGCACATAAAGGTTCTTCAGGCCGTAACATTAAAATGTTACGTTCAACAAATTACCAAACTACCCATCGGGTCCCTGAGAATCAAAGTAAACCACTGTAATCGCAGGCTGCGCAACTTGTGAGTTGTCATCGCGGCAACTCGGAATTTGACTCCGTAATGTGTGTGTGTCCCACGTGCCTGTATGCACTCCCCACAACATCTGAGCATGCTCCTGGTGAGACCGCAGCTGGTGTCTCTTTCTCTCCTGAAAAATCCCCTTTTTAAACACTGACGTTTATGGTACTTCTCTTCACCCTTGAGATTATGTTTTGAATGTTGTCGTATATTGGTCATTTTGGAATAGATGTCACCAGATGAGTCAGTCCATCATGGAGGTTAGGGTCCTGGGGTCAGTTGTTCAGCGTATGTCACCTGTGTCCTCTGCAGCAGCCATCATCCAGGTGGAGGATGAAAACACGGGGGCCATAGAGAACATCATAGTGAAGAAGGAGCCCGAGGCGGAGCCGGCTGCCGTGGAGGTGCTGGTGGAGCATTCAGAGGAGCCCGTGGTGGAGGCTGTGGAGCTGCCGGTAGCAGAGGCTGCCCCCAACGGGGACCTCACCCCTGAGATGATCCTCAGCATGATGGACCGGTGATCCAGCCCGACAAGACGTCCCCTGGTCCCCGTTTCTTCTTCATGCCATCTACTGTCTTACAAACCACTCCGCATTGAACTTCCGTTTCTCCTTTTATGTATATTTTTTTTTTCTCCAAAGAGATCAGAGTATTTTCTTTTTGCTCAGAAATCCTCTTCCACGTATTCCCTGTATCTAATTAATTTCCAATTGCTTTGTCTGTAGAAATGTATTCCTTTCCTTTTTTTTGGTGTGTTGGGATAAGTTAGTCTAATAATGTATCCAATTTCTACTTAAATCTGTTGCTGCATGGTGGTAGATGATGTTGGACACTGGGACTTAATTTAGTGGTACATTTCTTTTCTCCCCTTCCTCTTACCAGTCTTGAGAACTTGACATGAAAACCGCGAGTGCCAATAAATGTGGGCTTTTAATGTAGAACCTCTCTGCTGTATACTAAAACTATGACTAGCCTGGCATGTCAAAGGACCCCTTTTCATGTTTTGAAATGTTTTATTTACATGTTCTATTTTCCTTACCCTTCTCACATTATGTTTGTATAGGCTTCGATCAACATGAAATTAACTATATCAGGCCAGAGACAGTGACATCCATCCACATAGCTTTTAAGACTGCGGTTATGTTGTACAAATGGTTGTCTTTGCTGGTTTTTGCTTGTACATACTTTTATTTTAGTTTTATTACAAACATTTTAATCTTTTTCTATGGATTTAAGCACCGTAAATGCTTGGGGGAATGACACTTAACCGTAGCCATAGGGAACGCAGGCTGTCTGTGGCGTGGGACCCGTTGCCCACTCTGAGCATTATGTGGGGATGGAAACTTCCACGTTGTCCTTGGTTTTCTTGAATATCTGTAGCACCTTTATGAAGGTGCAGAGGAGAACTGCGTTACTCACTACCATCCTCCAACCCAAAGCAGATGTACTCATGTCTTTTGCCAGATGACCCGGGTATGTCTTTTAAGATGAGCTGAAGAAATAAGTGATTTAAAATGCGCTTGTATTCTGTTTAGCTTTAGGCAAGGTTGGTCTAGAGCTGTTAAGGTATGAGGTATAACATTAAACGATTTTCAGGTCCTAATTATAAATTAAACATGATTATTGAAGCTATGGTAATCTTGATTGAAGCACAATGTTTCTCCCAGCTCACTGTTCATTTCTCAGACCCATTTTCTGTCTGCATAGTTTTATGGAATGTGTATAGGAGCAGTCAGAGGGCCTTGGAAATTCTGATTAGTATGTTCAAAAGGTGTAGGGAAGGATAGGATATTTTGTATAAAGTTTGTTACTTGTTTAAGAGAAGAACTATGTCCTTTCTTTCACAAAAAAATCTAAGGCTGATGCATACAACATGAAGTTTCCTCCTATACGTAATCGCATTTAAATTGCTTTTTGTCAAGCTCTTTAGAAGTCATGGTCGATTTCTTTTTTTTTTTACCTGGCTGTATTGTGTGAATTTGACAATGATGTGGAACGTGTATTATGGCTGGGTGGGGCTGATGGACGTGTATGAGGTCTGCATTGCTGTACAGCTAATAAAACATGTTTGCCTATTCTGTTGGCCTTGTGTTGTTATGTTCAAATTCTTATTACGGGTGATCATGCAAAGGGAATCTTTAGCAGAGGTGATACAGAACGTATACTCGTTTCCTTTCACAGGGTTCTAGCGTGCTGTGGTTTCATTCTGAGTGTGGTTGTCAGAAGCCGGATGTGTTTGTGTCTCCATGCCAGACCTGCAACGGCAGCCTTCACTGCCACGATACTCCAGCACTTGTCAGAGCGAGACCCACATCTTGGCTGCCTTCACTGCCAAGATACTCCAGCGTATTCTCAGAGCGAGTCTCACATCTTCGCTGCCGTGATTCCCAAGCGTATTCTCAGAGCGAGTCCCACATCTTGGCTGCCTTCCCTGCTGTGATTCCCCAGCGTATTGTCCGAGACCCGCATCATGGCTGACGGCATTGACGTTTCTTACAGCATGCAGGGTATGAATCGCCACTGCCCATCCTGTGGCTCAGTGACCTCTGGTTTTCTTTCTCTCTGTGAGACCAACGCCCACAGTATGTGCCTGTTAGACCTGCTCTTCAGTGATCCTGCTGGTGTACTCGTAGGTCTGGTACTTAATTTATTTTATGGCATTCCGTCCAGTTCTATGAATGTATTTGGTTTTTTTGTTTCACCGTTCTTTCCTGAGAAGAGCACATCACTCAGCTGCTGAAGCCCCAGAACTTTCGTCTCATGCGCCAGGTACAGCTGACCCAGCCACGGGGTCGGAAAGAGAAACGTCTTCTGGTGAGTATGGACGTTGTGGTCCCTGGGTTCCAACGCTGCTAGGTCATTACCGTTGCTTGCGGCATGTATGACATTTCTCTTGCTATAATTAGTTTTCAGATTTAGGAGAGGGGGCTATTCTGCAAAGCTGGCACAGACGTGGCTTTGGGTATAATTACAAAAGATTGAACTTCTCTTGTACCTGACAGCTTGAGTGAAGCATATCAGTATCCCCTCAGAACAGGTGGATATGCGCCATTTTGGAATGAGGGGTTTAGATTAGATGCCAAGATACAGCAAGGTTGGATTATCTGGGATTTAAACTCTGCGGGTAGGTCATTTGTTTTTACGAATTGTTGACCACAGAGGGTGCAGTACAGGCTGTTTCTTCCAGCAGTAGCTGATGTTGGGCATACTAAACTAAAAAATAATAGTTTCCTGAATTAACTTTCAGGGATTCTATGAATTTAATTGACCCTTCCAAAGGGTTTTTAAAGGTTCCACATAGAACCGATTTTAAGTTAGTCATTTCTTTAAAGAGTAAAATAAACTCCAAGAAGGTCTATGGTTTATTTAAGTATTGGACTCCAGGACAAGTGTTAGTCCACCTTGGATTTAAATGATCATTTTGTAATGTGGATGAAGTTGCCAAATTCCACCTGCAAGTGGTGCCCTTGAACTAGATCCAGCTGACAGCTGTCAGTCTACAGTGCTGTGTTAAAATTGCCACATATAGACAGTTGGCTACATACAATGGTAATTCGTTCTCAACACACTCCCAGAAAGAAACAGTCTGTTGTCTACTAGCGGTTGCCCAATGGTCTTTCCAGGTGACGACTCTATGGAGAGCTTATATTTTCCACATCAAACAACCTGTCAGGGTAAGTCCCTAAACATGTTGTGTGTGCTTGTCATGTATTTACTACTGCTGCTTCCAGTTGTGTTTGTCAAGTCTTTACTACTGCTGCATCCAGGTGTGTTTGTCATGTCTTTACTACTGCTGCTTCCAGTTGTGTTTGTCATGTCTTTACTACTGCTGCTTCCAGTTGTGTTTGTCATGTCTTTACTACTGCTGCATCCAGTTGTGTGTGTTTGTCATGTCTTTACTACTGCTGCATCCAGTTGGGTTTGTCATGTCTTTACTACTGCTGCATCCAGTTGTGTTTGTCATGTCTTTACTACTGCTGCATCCAGTTGTGTGTGTTTGTCATGTCTTTACTACTGCTGCATCCAGGTGTGTTTGTCATGTCTTTACTACTGCTGCATCCAGTTGTGTTTGTCATGTCTTTACTA